>VDFB02332325.1:0-84183 GCA_007258455.2 Sequoia sempervirens
TTATAATACAATGGGCCAAGAAGCCAACTTTAAGATCATTTGATTTTTTTATTTCTAGGGTTTCTAATATCATACCCCCATTTTATGGGGTGGCTTAGTAACCCACAAACCTACTAGCATAGGGGATTCCTTGTGTAAATATACTGTGCATTAGTGTACAATCTATAAGGGTTACAAAAAAAAGTTTAATAAAAAAAATATTTCTTATCCTTTCCCCTTTGTTATGTATGATGGACCATAAGGGGATAAAACAAAAAAACACAATATAATATCCAGGGAAAAAATATCTTAGGTAATCTAAACAATCATTTAAATTCTCAATTCTCACTAGTTGCAATAGCAAATATACAACATTCACTAAATTTTCAACCTTCTCTATCAACACTACTTTGTCCGCCATCTTTTGGAAAAATGATATTGAACATTAATGTGATTTGTATAATCATGATAATTATAGTTTTTGGCAAAATTTATTGCACTTTGGCTATAACAATTTATCCTTCAATAGTTCCTATAAGATTCAACATTTGAACATAATCTCTAAATCCATTCTACTTCCTTATAATCATGACTAGCTAACATGTACTTTGTTTTGAAGTAGAAAGAGAAAAAAATACTTTTCAATATTTCACATCTAATTATTTTCTCCACGAAACAAAGAAAATTTAAATGACTAGAGGATATCCTTCTACTAGTGCCTCAAATCCAATTTTCATTAACAAAAGCTATGTATGCACCACCTTTCCCATCTCAAGTCCCCCATGTTAGCATATTGAGTACTTTCAAGTCCCACAAAGATAATTAAATACCTTCTTAATGACATTCTATAGTTATTATTTTCCTATATTAGAAATAAATCTAACATCCTAAACCTCTTAAATTTAGTAGATTTGACATACTTTTGAGTTGAATTATCATATCTTTAAATTTTCATAATATCTTATAATTTTTGTACCTAAGTTAAATTTTAGAACACCTAAGTATTTCAAATCAAACTATAAAAAAATATAATATCTAAGATCCTAAATGATATCCTTATCATTTTCAATAAGGAACATATCATTAACATTTAAAAAAAAATATCACTGGTCTATTAAAAGAATACACAATGATCAAATTTACTTCTAATAAATGTAAGATTCAAAATAAAGGTATCAAACTTTTGAATGCATATCCTTAATTCTTTGTTTTGAAAATGGATACATATTTTTAATATACAAAATAAATCATTGTTTTCTTTTACCACGAAGTGCTCTAGATGTGACATATCTTTTTTCTTCAAGATCTCCATGTAAGAACACTATCTTAACATAAATCTCTTCCACCCAAACATTAAAAAGTGACAATAAATAACATAAATCTAATTGAAATTAACTTGATAGTTAGAGACACCATCTTATCAAAATTAATTTCTTCAACCTTGGAATACCCTTTAGCCATTAATTATCTTGTATTTTTTTAATCTAAAATTTTCATTTGAACCTTATTTTAGAAACACATTTGCAATTAATGAGCTTCATTCATATAAAAAACTTTAAAATATTCTAAGTCTTTTTTTTATCAAAATCCACAATTTCTTCATCAATGGATGTCTTCAACAATGAATATCTTTTGATTGAAAAAATCCCTTCATGGTTCCACTATTGTCATCATTAGCATGTAAAACAAAAATATAGATAAAATAAAGCTAGCTATGCCTTTTTATTGTCTTTTGTTGTACTTTGTTTATAAGGTTTTTGCTTCTTTTACTATCAAAAACATGCCCTAGTTTGAATAGAATTAATACCCCCTTTAATTTTTACACTTCTTAATTTATTTCATCTCATATTTATTGTGTTTGATTTGATTTTCAATTTGTACTTTAATAATTTGTGTTTCATTTAAAATTTTTCAATTTAATTCAATATTTATTATTAAATTTGATTCTATTATTGGTGTTGCTTTAATTTGCTCCTATTTAATTTTTTAATCTAATTATTAGCTAGCTATATTTTTATTGTTGTTTATTTTATAAAATTCAGTTTATATAAATTAATTAATGTGAGACTAAAAAATAATTAGAAATGAAAATGAAGTTAAAAGCTTTTTTTGGGTTTAATAACCCCTTTTTTTGTTTGATAGGAAAGTGCTATCAAAGGGGACAACTGATGAAGGAGCACACTCAACTCTACCCCTTCCAAGCTCAAACTTATAGCAACAACACAAGTTTGCACAACAAAATGAAGCAAACACTTTCTTTTATTAATGAAAATGACATTACAGAATTATAATGCCATCGCATGGGCTATCTCACTACAAAAGTTTGCCCAATTGCAGATTTGAGCTTTCGCTCTCAGCTCTACATTCACAAACAAGAGATCTACTTTCTTCTCCACTCCACCATCACATTACCTTCAGGCTACTTCGCCACCTTCACACACACTCCCCATTCTCTATCTCACACTATCTCTATACATTGTATTCCTCCTCCATGTTGACCTTGATGTTCTTCTCTTCTGTTGTCATAGTACCTCCATGTTTTCTAATGGTAACTCATATTTTTCTGACAGTTACATGGTTATTTGTATTGTTAGTTCTTATTCATTTGTGTCATGTAATTTTTTTCCAATCATTTGTTGCATTCTTGTAAATTCGTTTGACCTAGTCAATTAGCAACAAAAATGTGAATCAATGAATGTTATTGTGCCATGTGTCACCATTGGGTTCATTTGTTCTTCCAACTCTCTGTTCAGTCAACCATCAAACCATTTGGGTCCCTACCTCCATCAGCTGGTCACAAGTTCTAAGAATTTTGTAACCAAGTATCAGGATTGTGAAGTTTCCTAACTCTCTGATCTCCGAACTTGGCACCCCTTCCATTATCCTATCATTGGGACTTCCCCAATGTCACACCAAAACACTCCAGTCATTGTGATATCGCCTTATCACTCTGTCAGAGGGACAAAGAATGTCGTCCTGCCGATGGGAGAACCTCACACTGATGAAACTCCTTCAACACCCCTATTGGTGAAGTAGTTCCTCCCTCATGTTGATTGCTTTGCAAGCCCAAACTCAACCCTTATTGAGTGGAATAACTCAGATCAATGCAAGATCGTTTCTATGCCCTAAATGCTCTTGCATCAACAACTCCCTATATTCATTTTAGAAACAAAGTTGCATAGAGAGTTACAGTTTGAGACTTTCTAGCATTTTAAGCTGGTGATATTGTGAGCCAGCTCAATCTAGACATGTTGTTCAGGAGTAAGAAGACCCCCATATTATTGCATTTCACACTTAAATCCAATACTCTTTTATCAAAATTGCTATGGAGTGATAGTTTCATTTTCTTTATTCATTGATATATTTTTCTTATATGCTTTAAGTGAAAAAAATTAAAAATTAAAAAAAATGATAATAGTGAAAAAACTAATAAAAATGGTGACAAATAAATGAATAAATTTTCAATTATTAATACTAGATTAAAAAAATGATTAGAAATCAAAATGAAGTAAAAAGCTTTATGTGGATCTAATATGCTTATATGTCATATTATTGCATTTCACACTTTAATCTGTTGAATAAATAAATACTCTTTCATCAAAATCGCAATGAAAATAATAGTTCATTTTCTTTATTCATTGAAATTTTTTTCTTATAAACTTTTAAATTAAAAAATATTATCTTATACTAAAAACTAATATTAAAAAGAAGATTAAAAGGATAAATGACTAGATTTCCATCCATTTAATATTTTTTTTGGGGGGTCATTTTCCTATTAAGTCAAACATAACACCATCTTCTAGTGGTAAGTTGTAAGATATTTATTAACTCAAATCCAAACTAATGTCTACTGGTGTTTGAATAACCTGGGAAGCATTGGTGAGTATGACTGTATGATGACATGGCAGAATCCATGAGGCTCTATAAGTGGTGATTAACCCAAGGTCGGATCTGAGATGCAAGTCGGTAGTGAGAAAGCATTGGATTTTACCTAAATCAGATCTGATACTGTTCTGTAAATCAGAATGTACTCATCATGAAAGGAGTCGATATCAGTATGAAATTGCTTTATGTACGAAACCAGATTTGCAGGACTGACACGTCTCCCATGGACAGAAAATCAAAGAAGTAAAATTGAGTAAGAATTTTGTTGTGTTTTCCTCTCGTGTGTAACAGAATTTTTCAAATTTTTTCCTGTCAGTTTATTCTAATGATAAATCATAACGATGAAAATTTTGATTATATGATGAAATCTAACGACTATCAAACTAATTATTCAAAAACTGTTATGTTAGATGCAACTCTTTCCACCTACTTTTTAGATGTTACAAGATCTGTCACAGTCGGACCTTCAAATCATAACCATGGCCGACGGCGCATGTCTCTAATATAACCTAAACTGACAATAAAACAAAAAAATCTCTTATCCGATTAAATCATGAAAGAGGGTTGAATTTAGAACGGTTGCCAAAGGAAGACCATTTTGCCAGTTGAAGAAGTAGAACGTGGCGAAGATCTGTGAAGCTTAATTCAAAGCAGCAATTAGTATTGTACACGCAGTCCATGCCGACTGAGCAATGTTAATTTGAGATTTAGGGTTCAGTTTCGTGATAATTACGGCGTTGGCGTGCTTGTCCTGTTTGACTGAATTTGATGTTCGAGTTCAATTTTCTTGTATTGCAACGCTTCACTTTACAATCACAGACAATTGTGAGGTGATAACAGACTCCTGCAATGGCATTCACACTTTCTTTGCATCAAATTTACTACACAGATTGATAACAAAGCACATGTGCACACCAAATCATAATCAATTTTAGATTCAAGTCCACTGAAATCTAGGTAGGTTTACCTTCTGAAAACGATATTAGATCTCTAAACAAAAATCTTTTTGGTGGTTTGGTGAAACTTGTTTTATTTAAATAGAAGAATCAATATTTGGTGCAATTTGTGAATTGAAGTCTTAACATGTACTATTATAATTTTCATACACGTGGATTGTTTTCCAGTCATGAAAAGGTGAATTGAGAGGAATCAAACTGACCATCATCTGTGTTTTCCAATGACTTTTTTGTTTTAACATTTCTCTTAATTTAACTAAAACTTAATGCTTAAATGATTTTAAATATCATTAGTTACTAACCACACAATTCATTAGTTACTAACAACAAGATGTTGAAATCATACAAGTGAAATAAATATAGATTGTAACATAGATTTTTTTTAATACTGACTTTCATTTGTATTTGGTTTTAGAGAATTACAAATTAATAAATGGATTCTAAAATGTAGATGTATTTAAATTATGGAGTATGGCATTTTAAGTGTGGTGGCAAAGTTATGGGATAATCCCACAAAGGAATAGCCTATTTATATTTGGTTTTAAAATATATAGTTTATTTTGTAGAAGTGGAGCTTAATATTAATGATTGTACTTGATTGA
Source organism: Sequoia sempervirens (assembly GCA_007258455.2). Taxonomy (NCBI): domain Eukaryota; kingdom Viridiplantae; phylum Streptophyta; class Pinopsida; order Cupressales; family Cupressaceae; genus Sequoia; species Sequoia sempervirens. Next base: position 5,423 of record VDFB02332325.1, read on the forward strand.
TAGAACATGGAAGATGACACTTGTCATTATCAATTTGGTTAGTGTTTGTGTCATTTGTAATATTAATTGTAGTATTCCACTATTTAAATATGGTTTTTTGGAGACTCACTATATTTAAAATCTATTTGTATTTTTTTTTTGGATAGAGTGTAAATAAAAGGGCCACAACCCTTGTACAAAAGCAACAACAAAACTACCTAGCTATAATATGACTACAACATCATAGATGAAACATTTTTAAACAAAATAAACACAACAAATAGGAGAGAACCAAAATAGAGAAGCAACTACAACACTAGGGAAATTATAGCATCCCATTCCTCCTAGAAATCTTCAAAATTCTTTTTTCTATTGTAGCAATGACATCCTTCTCCACTCTTTCACTCTCTTAGTGTTGTTTCATCTAATACTAACACTAGGACTAGCTTGTGCTTGAGTGGTTTCAAGATTTAATATTTCTTGAAGCACCTTGATACTCATAGTTGAGTTCCTAATAGTAGCTATACTAAAGTCCACCACCTCCCTTAGGTTCATTTTAATTTCACCCTTTTATTTCTCGAGAGCTTCCATTATAGTGCCTTCTTATATATTTCTATATTCAAGGTCCCAATTTCCTCCATTACATTACAATCTTTCAGAAGTAATTTTTCTCAATTATTTTGTTGATTTCAATAAAAAACCAATTAAGGATTTTAGGCTTTATGTTGACCTCCTTACAATTTTCATTTTTATTGTCATTCAATAGGTTATTGATCAAGGTCACTGCTTCAAAAAGATGAGAGGAGATGAAACACACTAAAAATCTAATTAGGGGCACCACTTGGAAAAGTCCTTCCACCACTAACATATCCTCTTCCGCATTCAAATCATCCTCCTTAGCTACCTTTTCCTTACCCTTAGTATCTTTGTTATATCACCCTTTAAAATATAATTCCTCAAACTTAGTAACCTAATCCTTCCTCTTTCTTTTGGTTCTTCTACTATGAGCATGGGTACCCACATTTTTTTTTCCTAAATATGTCTAAAGAACAAGGGGTTGAGAAAAGAGAAGCAAGGGAATCTAGATAGCTTGAATTAAGAGAAGATGGAGATCAAATTTAGACAGGAGAGGAAGAAAGGTATTTTTATTGCAATGAAGGGGGGTAGAGGAAGATGAGAGTGATGAATGCCTAAAATTATGGGATCAAATGGGAGATGGGGAAGAATTTTTTGAACACTAGACATATAAATAGTTGGTTAATATATCAATTCAAGAACATGCTTAATTAATAATAAGACACAAGACTAATGTAATGAGGCCACACTAATGATTTGTTCCAAGACTATGTTCTGGTGATTCAAATACCCCTTCATGGTTCTACTATTATCATCATTAGCATGTAAAACAAAAATATAGCAAAACTCAAGTTAGCCATACCTCTTTTATTGTCTTTTATTGTAGTTTATTAAGATGACATGACCTAGTTTGACTCTAGACTAAAATCCCCTTCAATTTTCACACTTTCTTAATTTCTTTAATTTGATATTTATATTGTTTTATTTGATTTATAATTTATAACTTAAATAATTTAGATTTCATTTAAAAATTATGATTTAAAAGATCCAATTTAATCCAATATTTATTATTAAATTTGAGTCTATTGTTTATGTTGTTTTAATTTATTCTTATATAATTTTGAGTCTAATTACTAACTAATTATATTGAGTTTCATTTTCTCTATTTATTGATATATTTTTTCTTATAGATTTTTAGGTTAAAAAAATTAGTAAAATGATAAAATGAAAAATTAATAAAAATATTGACAAATAAATGAGCAAGTTTTCAAATATTAATACTGACTTAAAAAATGATTAGAAATCGAAATAATGTAAAAGGTTTTATGTGGGTCTTATATTCTTTGAGATCTTATATTCTTTTATGTCATATTATTGCATTTCACACTTAAATTTGATATTAAATAAACAAACTCTTTCATTAAAATTGTAATGAAATATGATTTCATTTTATTTATTCATTGAGATTTTTCTTATAAAATTTTGAATTAAAAATATTATTTTATGCTAAAAATAATAATAGTAAAAAATTAAAAGGAAAATGAATAGATTTTCATCCATATAATATTTTTTTGGGTCATTTTCCTATTATGTCAAACATAACACCTCCCATCTTCTAGTGGTTCTAAAGTATTTATTAACTCAAGTTTTAACTGATGTCCACTAGTTTTTGAATGACTTGGGAAGCATTGCTAAGTATGATGACATGGCATAATTTAAAAAGCTATATAAGTGGTGATTAACCCAAGGTTAGAATTGAGATCCAAGTTACTGGGAAAAAGCATTGGATTTTAACTCTTGTAGTTTGATACCTAATCAAATATGATACTATTCTATAAATTAGAATGTTCTAATCATGAAACGAGTTGATATCAATATGAAATTTCTTTATGTACAAAATTAGATTTGCAGGAATGGGATAGGAGAGAAAATCAAAGTAAAATTGTTTAAGAATTTTGTGGTATTCTTGGTCTTGTTGTTATGGTATGTTTCAATTATTGTCTTCAATTGGTTCACTTTGATGATGGATAATGGAATATGATCTAAAATATTGGTGTAGTCAAGGATGGAGGGTCCAAAAATAGGACTATCCAACCTCGTAGCAAGAGTAAACACAAAGGAAACTCAAAGAAATGGAATAAAAATCACACATGGAAATATAGAGAATGATCAATTAATCACTAGCAACATTCTGTGCCTTCCGGTTTACAGATTACAAAAAGATATGGCGTTAAGCCTAGAATTACAATGTGGGTTGAAGACCTTATCTATCACTTCAATCCTTATACTTGATTGATTCCTAATGCAACTACACAATACCTATATATATCAATTCCTAGCTCTAGAAAAGGTCTGCATCAGCCTCAAGAGGTCTCAAACCCCAAAATTGATGAAATGTGTGAAGGTTGGCCAAAACATGTGATTTTCCCTCGATCCTTGGAAAAAAATGATGTGGATTAGAACGAAGGTTCCTCGATGATTATGCATCCTGATGAAATGGTATCCTGAGCACCCCAAGTCACAAGTTAGATCCACACACTTGAAAAGCCAAGATTGGTCAGTGAATGTTGTCTGTCCAATTACAGCTGAAATTTTGTTAACGATAACTTTGTGCTAGAATCTTCAAAACACTTGAATTTCGGGTATGATGTAGATGTTGCAATGAAGATCATATATCCTACTCTGTGAGCTCTGATGTTATAATGTGGTACAATGTGGTATGAAGAATTGAGACTAGGTCTTGATAGATAACTACTAAAATACAAGAAAACATGAATGCAAATATTTTTGGTTGATGCAAGATTGCTTGAAACTTGGGATGCTCCTGCATTCAACACCCGAGATTGAAAAAAAGTGAGCCTCTCACTTTGCTGGGGCTAGAGGAAAACCAATGCTATCCACCTAAACCTAAGAAATCCATGATGCATATTCCTCTAGTCTTCCTTTCAATCTAACTAGATATTCCTTGAATTGTCTTCCTCTGGTACTACATCCAAATTTTTTGTCTAAAATTTCCTCAATTTCCTTTGGATGATGCACTATCTGGACTAGAAAACCAACTCATCTATCCTCCAGTGACTCTCCTTCATGATACTAGTATAGGTCTGCAATCTTGAATATAGGTGATATGCTAAATTCCTCTAGTAGTTCCACTTCATATGCATTTCTAGAATCAAATTTCCTAATGATCTTACAATGTCCAAACTTCGTCATCTTTAGCTTATTATGTCCCAACTAGAAACCTCTCTTTTCTCAGATATACCATTACTTCCTCTCCTACTACAAACTCCTTATGTCTTCTCTTCTTATCTACTTTCTCCTTTTAGGTACTGTTCATCTTCTCCAAATGCTCCTTAACTTGAGTATGCATTGTCTCCATGAATCCTGCAAATTATTCATCCTCTACACTCCTTTTATTCTCCATGCTATATCTCTCAATTCTACTACTCCTCTAGGTGGTTTTCCTATCACAATTTCAAATGGTGCCTTCCTTGTGCTCCGGATTACTAAATTTTTGTATGTAAATTCTTCTTACAGTAGTATCAAGTCCCAATTTCCTACTTTTCCTTCATTCGTACATCTCAATAAGTTCCCCAAACTCCTATTTACCACTTTTGTATGTCCATCTGTTTGTTGGTGAAATGTTGAACTGTATTTCAAATTTGTCTTCATCTTGTTCCACATTGTTTTCTAGAAATATCCAATGAATCTAGTGTCTCTATCTGATACTATACTCCTTTGTGGTCCATGTAATCTCACAATATCCTTGAAAAATAGGTTTGCAACATGTACTACATCACTAGTTTTCTTACAAGGTATGAAATGCGTCATCTTGGAAAATTTATCTACAACCACAAATATAGAGTCAAATCCTCTTGGTATCTTAGGTAATCCCAACAAAAAATCCATACTAATGTCTTCCCATGGTCTCTCTGATATTGTCAATGGTGTATACATTCTAGTGTTCTGACAGTTTCCTTTTGCAACTTGACAAATCCTGCAACTTTGAACATACTTCCTAACATCCTTATGCAATTTTGGCCAAAAATAGTTCTCACTCACTAATGCTATGGTCTTATCAATTCCAAAATTCCCTAATAATCCTCCGCAATGCTTTTCCTTGATCAAATTCTCTCTCATTGAGCTTCTAGGGATACACAACTGATTGTTCTTGAATAAGATACCTTCTTGAATGAAATAATCCAACCATTTGCTTCTATATGTCTCTACAGGTTCCTTGCAAGATTTCCATGCCTTAGAAAAATCAATGTCACCTTCATACATATGCTTTTGTTCTTCAAAACCTAATGCTTCAATTCTCATCTTTGTCAACAAAATCCTTCGCCTACTAAATGCATCAACAACCTTGTTTGACTTCCCACTCTGGCGCTTCAACACAAATGTGTAACTCTACAAGAATTCTACCCATCTCATATGCCTCTGGTTCAACTTCCCTGGACTATTCAAATATTACAAAGCTTGATGATCTGTATACAACAAAAATTGCTTAGGTAACAAGTAGTGTCTCCACTTCTTCAAGGCCTGTGTAATTGCATAGAATTCTTGATCATAAACTAAATGTCTTCTCCTGGGATCATTCAATTTCTCATCAAAGTAGGCTATAGGTATCCCTCCCTGACTTAACACAGCTCCTATTGCACTCCCACTAGAATTACAATCTACTTAGAATACCTTATGAAAGTCCAATAGTGCCAACACAAGTTGTTCTATCACCTTTTGCTTCAACAAACCAAAAATCCTTTGTGCTCTAGATGTCCACTTGAATTCTTTCTAGTCACCCCTCATTGTCTCTGTCATAGGTGCATAAATACCATTGAAATTTCTAATGAACTTTAGGTAAAAGGCCACTATTCCATGAAATGATCTTACTTCTCCAATGTTCATAGGTGTAGGCCATTCAACTATTGCTCTAAACTTCTCAGGGTCCATCTTCAATCCTTCAGTAGATATCACAAATCCCAAATGCACTAGTTCCTCCTTCATAAAACTACACTTCGTGATGTTTATGAAAAACTTCTCTTCCCTTAGCCCGTGAGATACTTGTCTAATGTGCTCCAAATGTTCCTCCTTAGTCTTACTAAAACTCAAAATATCATCTAGATAAACAATGACAAACTTACCCAAGAATTTCTTCAAGACTTCATTCATTAGCCTCATAAATGTACTAGGTGCATTAGTGAGTCCAAATAGCATGAACAACCACTCATATAATCCTTCATTTGTCTTGAAATCAGTCTTCCATTCATCTTCCTCTCTAATCCTTATCTGATGGCATCCACTCTTTAGGTTTATCTTGGTGAAATACTTTGCTCCACTCAAACTGTCCATGATGTCATCCATCCTAGGCAATGGAAATCTATACTTTACTGTGATCTTATTAATAGCTCTTAAATTTGTACGCATCCTCCATTCTTCGTCATTCCTAGGTGAAAGTATAGTTGGTACCACTCATGGGCTCATACTCTCGTTGATCAATCCCTTCTTTAGAAATTCTTGTATTTTTCTGTTTAGCTTCACATTCTCTCCAGATGTCATCCAATGTGTAGCTTTGTTTGGAAAATTGGGTCTTGGAATAATATCTATTTGATGACTGATCCTCTAGATTGGTAGTAATCCTTCTAGCACATTCTTTGATACAAGATCTTGGTATTCTGTTATTAGTTTAGTGACTTCTTTCTCTAGTGATTCTTCATCTCTCATGACTCCTTCTGCATCTAAGGCTCTGTACTTCCTTGGAATCAAATCAAAACACATGTTTTCATGTCTCAATCCATCCAAAAACTTCCTTCCATGTACCAAATTGATGCTAGTTGTACCACATACTTCACTTTCTGGTTCATCTTCCAAAGGTGTTAATGTGATTCTCTTTCCATTGGATGTTATGGTATAAGTATTCCTTCTCCCATCATGTATAGATTCATTATCATATTGCCAAGGTCTACCCGATAGCATATGACATACATCCATCGGCATAATATCACATAGCTCACTTCATGATGATATGACCCTATACAAAATTTTACTAAACACTGCTCACTTATTAGTATCTTGTGCTCATCCTAAATCTAGGATATCCTATAAGGATTCAGATGTTTTCTTCTTTCCAAATTCAACTTTTCCACTATTTCCTTAGAAACTAAGTTATCTATGCTACCATTATCAATGATAACTTTGCAACACTTACCTCCTGCTTTGCATCTAGTCTGAAACAAACTTTTCCTCTGCGGTGATTCCTTAGGTACTTCCTTCTCTTGGATCAATGCTCTCCTCATGAATAACGATTCTCCCTTCTTAGGACTCCCTCTAGAACTCGACGATTTCACCAGTTCTTCCTCCACATATCTAGTTCTAGCATGATTTTCATTCTTCCTACTTTCTTGGTGACACTCAAATGCTCCATGTACTCCTCCACACTTAAAATAGGTTCCTCTAAAAGTTCTCTTGTCATATCCTTTCTCATCTCTTTGGTATCTATCATTGTGGTAAGAATTGTAGCATCCTCTATTGTTGTGATAAGAATTTTTGTCATCTCTCCCTCTCTGGTAAGAATTGGAATCCCTCTCTTTCTTTTGGTATGAATCTTTGTCCTTGTTTTTCTCCATATATGGTTTTTCTCCTTCAAAATGTGACCTTCCTCTCTGAAATCTACCTCCTCTTCTTCTGTGCCTTTGTTCATGTCTTTTGTTTATCTTTTCCTCCACCTTTAGTGGAAATTGATATGCTTCTTCTAACAAATTCATCCTCAGCCCATTGATATATCTTGCCACTTTCTCCTTGCTTACTTCACTATGTTTGGTCCTGATGATGATCTTATGAATTTCCTCAGTGTATTACTTCATATTCTTTTCCTTCTGTCTCAAGTTTTTCAATCTCTTTAGCAGCTCCAACTCATAGTTTACAGGTATAAATTGGTTCTTCAATTTTCTCACCATTCTATCCTATTTCACAATCTTTTCTTTTCCTTTTCTATTTCTCTCCAATTGAACTTTCTTCCACCATATTTCAGCATGTCCCTTCAATTTAATCTTTGCAAATTGTACTCCTTTTGGATCTTCAATTTCTTCATATTCAAAGTATTCCTCAATGTCATTTATCCAATCAATCAACTCCATAGGGTTTAGGTTACTAGTATAGTTCAAAATCTCCATTCTAGGCCATTTTCCTATTTTTGGAATAGCCTTCAACATCTTCATCTGATCTGATTCTTCCTCTTTTGTGGTTTCTTCAGTTAGATCTGCAACTTGAACTTCATCGTGATGACTTTCATCATTAGGTCTAGGGTTTAAGCATTTTGTTTTTTATTCTTCAACAACATTCAATCTCACTTTCATTGTTCACATCATTTCCATCATCTCATCCATCTTTCTAGCAACATTAACAATGGTATGAATTCTCCTGAGTGACATCTCTTCCTAGGATCTAGTGCAATTGCCTCAAGTTAGTGATCTAGCTACAAGGTCACAACTGCCTCACAATCGGTGATCTATTGACCTGAACAAGTAGGCTGCCTGAAGTCAACAATATTTCCACACAAATATCTTACAAAATGCCTTGCTCAACTTCGCTCTCTTCTCCCAAAATTTTCAAACTCGCTTTGATACTACTTGTGCATTCAAGGATGAAGGGTGCAAAAATAGGACTGTCCAACCTTGCAGCAAGAGTAAAGACAATAGAAACTCAAAGAATTGGAATAAAAATCACATATGCAAATATAGAGAATGATCAATTAACAACTGGCAACATGCCCTGCCTTCCGGGTTATAGATATATAGAAAGATATGGTGTTAAGCCTAGAATTACAATGCGGGTCAAAGCCCTTATCTATCACTTCTATCCTTCTACATGATTGATTCCTAATGCAACTACACAATGACTATATATATCAATTCCCAGCTCCAGAAAAGGTTTTTGTTGACCTCAAGAGGTCTCAAACCCCAAAGTTGATGAAATGTCTGAAGGTTAGCCAAAACATGTCATTTTCCCTTGATCCTTGGAAAAAAATGATGTGGATCAGAACGAAGGTTCCTCGATGATTTTGAATCCTTATAAAATGGTCTCCTAAACTCCACAAGTCACGGGATAAGGCCACACACTTGAAAAGCCAAGACTGGTCAGTGAATGCTCTCTGTCCAGATACAATTGAAATTTTGTCAGTGATAACTTTGTGTTGGAATATTCAAAAAACTTGAATTCTATATATGATGTAGATGTTGCAATGAAGATCATATATCCTTCTCCACGAGCTCTGATGTTATAATGTTGTACAATGCAGTATGAAGTACTGAGACTAGGTCCTGACATATAACTACTGAAATGCAAGAAAACATGTTCATGCAAATCTTTTTGGTTGATGCAAGATTGCTTGAAACTTGGGATGCTCCTGCATCAAATATCCATATAATTTTTTTTTTTCTTCTATAAGATTTATTGTTAAATAAACCCAAATACAATGAAAGATTAGGAAAGCATAAAAGAATAATATGCTAGAATAAATTGTATTCTATATAGAAAATGAGAGTGTGTATATAATATACAAAGTGCCATTTCTTTATATTGAGCAAGGTAAAGCATGAGGTAACCCAATATCTTACATAAAGCATGGAGTTCAACAAGAGTTAGCCAATGCAATAAAGAAAGAAATTTTATCTAAGGAGGAAATTTTTTCTAAGAAGGAAAGCTTATGTAAGAAAGTTTACCCAAATCTAGAGCAAATAAAGTAAATAACTAATAAATTAATTACTTACATAAATAAATGCAACTAGATAAATACATGCTAAGTAAGCTTGAGTGAGTGTAAAAAAATAATCTTTTACACTAACACCCCCCTTATGTGTAACTTAGGAGAAAAGCTTACAAAAGAAACAAAGATGGGTCCCGACAACAAGGCCATAATAGGTACCCATGTACATATCAAATTCCTCCAAACAGAAGAAGAATCCCCCCAAACAAATAGAGAGGGAATATAAGAGAAGGACTAAGTATCTCCCCCCAAAATATCCAATGGTAGATGCTCAAAATTGGCTGGAGAATATGGTCCATGATAGTAAAAAAACATTCCTCCGCTTAGGAAGAAACAAAACCAAAGGTGAATGCAATCTATCTCCCAAGTCCTAAAAGGAATTGAAAATGTATGAAGTCTTTGAAGTTCGCTCAAGTATCCATGTGTTGATGCTAAAAGTAGTCACAATCGAATTAGGCATTCTAGGCCACAGTGCTAAAGATGAAAAATCAAAATCTTCTAGAGATTGATGTAGAGCATAATCCAAAAACAATGATGGTTTGGCAATAGTTGTGTAATGAATTTCATCAAAGAGGAGAGATAATCCCTCAAATGTGTCCTCCAAATCTAAAATATGCATCTCTATAAACAATTTTGAAATTCCTGTCAAGAGATCATACCACAAAGTTGAATCAAGAAGACTATGGATGCCTTGTTGCAAGAAGTCATTGGAAGCTTTTGAAGAAGTAACACTAAACTATAAAGTAGAAATATATGCAAGGAAAAAAGAGTGGTCCTCAAAGAGAAGACATATGTCATTAATAGTGTCATCTAGATTCTAAATGAGAGATTGTACAAAAAAAGACAAAATGTTTGGTAGGAATTGATCCCAATGGACTAAATCCAAAAGACATAAATGATATTGCTACAATGAATGACTGGATGCTCTTGAAGAAGCATCTTTGGAATCTAAATCTACAACAGGTGTTGTTGATGAGGTATGAATAAATTGATCATCCATACAAGATGTTTCCACATTAGATGAGGCAACATAAGTCTCAATATCATCCAAAATATCTTGGTTCTCCTAGGAAACATCACTTCCATGCAATTCTTCATCTTACGGTATTGGATGGTTAGTCTGGTGGATGTACAAGTGCGAAAATTGAAGTGTCTCCAAATCTCTGAACTTTAGCACCATGAAGGATCTCGTCTTGATTCCAAAGCGCCAACTTGAAGGAGGCGAAAGATGAACATTTTAAAGTTATGGCCAGTCAAACCTTAGGTCAAACTAGGATCAAGGGGCATCCAGAAGGCAAAAAATGATGTCAAAACTTGTTGAAGTTGGCATCATCGCGAAGAGCTCGTCACAAGCTTTCCAACGCAACTCATTTTGTCAAAATCCGACATCGTATGCTAGAGATACAGCTGGTCAAAATTTGTGCAAGGAATGTTGACTTTTGACCATACATAATGTTGACGTCATCATTCCCTACTGTACGGACAGTGAGGCGGGCCAATCAGAATCTAACACATGGCATCCATGTCAGCATTATATGAACCAATCAAGTGGTGACACGTGTCCTTTCCGTATAGTCATACACATAGTCAACATCCACGTCAGCGTATAGTCAGCCTCGTCAGTGGCCACGTCATCGTCTAGTCAGCAAGCCACGTCAGCTCCACATCGGCACCCAATGGTAGACACATTGGCAGCTTAGTCAGCACCGTCAGTGAATCATGCTCTGCCACATGGCACCTCCTCGGCATGCCACGTGGCCTCCTTCTTGCACCGGTGGATGGATAAGTTGTTGAATTTGTTAAAAAAATTGTTGGGAGGTTTTGAACCCGACCTCCATGCTGCTACGCGTGAGATCCACCACTAAGCCCTACAACCTTCGTTTACTATATTTGGCGTCAGGTTGTTTTTCTCACATTAGTTTTGGAGTTTGTTTTTAAAATTGCAACCGCCGAGAGTTGAACCCGGAACCACCGGGTCTCTAAAAGGGAAGCCCACCAACAAACCATTCGACGGGTTTGGAATGTTGTAGGCTTCGGTCAGTTTTGTTAATTTGTTAATGACCGAATGCCTTAAAAATAAAACAAACTCCCCTAAAATAAAAACAAACAACCTTTTATTAAAAAAATAATCTCCCAAATTTGTAAAGCCCGAGTCAAGAATATAAGGGGCTAAAATATTATTAAAGATTATATGGGAGATTAGGTTGTTTTTAGGGAATTTAATAAGGATTTATATGTAAAAATGGAGATAGGGGGGAATATTGTGAATCTTTTGGTTAAGGGCCAAATTGGGTTAATTTTTTGTATTTAAAGGGGAGAGTGTGAGTGAGTTTTTTACTCATAATTTTCAAGTGTGAAACTCAGATTTTGCAAATTAGAGAAACAGGTGATAGGTGTTTTGAAAGAAGAGTTGTAAGGAGATTTTTGAGCCATTCTTGTACATCGGAGTTTTGTTATGCTGTCCGAAGTGCTTGAAGGAATGGTCTTGGTGCTTTGTACTTGATTTTGGAGATTAATCGGATCGGTCGTACTCTATTGGAGCCAACCCGGAGACGTAGTCACGTTTGTGGCAAACTCCATAATCAAACACTGTTTGCACTTTCTCTTCTTCTCTCTCTCTCAATTTCTCATTTTGAAGTTTTAATGCATAAATTTGTTAATGTATGCATGAATTCAAATTTCGTAAACTTGGAATAATCATTGTAAAAATTTAAGCATTCATTCTGCAATTTAGTCTAGATCCTATACAGATCAATGATGATCCAAGTAGTAAATGGGCACTCAATATGCTCTATGTGATGTAGAGTATCCTTAGAAATAGTAAGACATATTAGTTCATAGACTATGTCATTATTATTAAACCATGCATTATTTTCATCAAAGTTACTTGGCTCAGGAATGAGTCCAAGGAGATAGGGTAGTAGATCCTTCTCAAGATAGTAATTCTTAATCCTTTGTTTCCAAGAAAATTAGTTCCCTAAAGTTATCATAACAAAAAAATGATGAAAATGATGTTTAAGATACATGAATAACCCCCCCCCCCCCATAAATGGAACTTTATCTCAGTTCATGATTACATAGTGCATGTATAATCCCCCCAAGAATGAATGAAAAAAGCATGAAAAAGATAAAAAACATAAAAGGAAACTTCTCCTTCACATGCAATGACATGCAAGCACATGCAATAAACATGCAAGTACATGCAACTAAAAAAAATGTTGATTTGGTGAAATGAGAGGATGCTCTAACTTTCTTGGCTACTCTAAACGTGATGGTGATTCCATATTCGATCCAAGAGGCTACAAAACATACATGCAAGACACATGAAATTAAAAAAGTAGATGTTAAACCCTCAAAATTTGATTTTTCTTCATAATTTTTTGATTCTCTAGATAATCCAACAATGTAAGAGAAGAGCATACTATTTTTCTAGAAAAAAATAACTTATTTTCACTCAATATTTCTAAAAATCAATCCTATCAATCATGAAGGCTTTGATACCATGTAAGATTTACTATTAAATAAACCCAAAATACAATGAAAGATTAGGAAAGCATGAAACAATAATATGCTAGAATAAATTGTATTATATATAGCAAATGAGATTGTGTGTTTATTGTTAGAGTAAATGGTTTTTACCATTTACCTACTTAGGTTTACTTAGGCAGAATAGTTTATTAGTTTTGCATTTATTTCTCTTGGGTGGTTTTTCCTCGTAGGGTAGTTTTCCCACCCATCATATATTTTTCTTGCCTTTAAAAGGCTCTACAATATGTAAATTATTCATCTCAATATTATTCACTCCTGTTTTGGTGAAATGGCCTTGTGTTGCCTCTCTCACTTTTTGTGAAGGTTATTTTTGTAGATGATTTTCCTAGGTTATTCGCTCTAACATTTATAATATGCAAAGAGTCATTTCTTTATAAAGAGGAAGGCAAAGGATGAGGTAACCCAAGATCTCACATAAAGCATGGAGTTCAACTAGAGTTAGCCTATGCAATAAAGTAGGAAAATTTATCTAAGAAAGATTATCCAATAAAGTAGGAAACATTATCTTAGAAGGAAAGCTTCTAAGAAATCTTATCCAAATCTACAAAAAAAAAAAACTAAATAGCTAATAAACTAATTGCTTACATAAATAAATGGAATTAGATAAAAACATGCTAAGTAAGCTTAAGTTAGTGTTTTAAAAAAGAATCTTTTACACTAACATCTTCATCAATCTATTGAAAATATACACAATGATTAAATATACTTCTAACAAGTATTTAAGATTCAAAATAAAGGTATCAAAATTATGAATTCATATCCTTAATGATTGTTTTCAGACATAGATAGATTTTTCTAATTTACAAACCAAACCCTCCTTTCCTTTTACCATGATGTTCTCTAGTTGTGAAATATAGATTTTCTCTTCAAGATATCTATGTAAGAACACTATCTTAACAACAATCTCTCCCACCCAAACATCAAAAGAAGTGACGATAGATAATAGAAATGTAATTGAAATTAACTTGATAGTTAGGAATAAAATCTTATCAAAATTTATTTTCTTAATCTTGGAATACCCTTTAGCGATTGTATTTTTCTATTTGACACTTTGAGTTGAACTTCATTTTAAATTTACATTTGCAACTAATGAGCTTCAATCTCATGGGTATAACTTGACATATTTTAAGTCTTGTTCTTGTCTAAATCCACCATTTCTTCATCCATGACCTTCTTCCAAGACTACTCTCTTTTGATTCAAACACCCCCTTCATGGTTCTAGTATTATCATCATTAGCATGTAAAATAAAATTATACCAAAACTCAAGTTAGCTTCACCTTTCTATTGTTGTTTGTCCTAGCTTGTTAACATAACATGCCCTAATTTGACAAGACTTAATATCCCTTTCAATTTTCAAAATTCTTATTTTATTTCATATTATATTTATTGTGTTTGATTTGATTTATAATTTATAGTTTAATCATTTGAGTTTCATTTAAAAGTTATGGTTTAAAAGACTCAATTTAATTCAATATTTAATATTAAATGTTAATTTATTATTGATGTTGTTTTTATTTAATCCTATCTAGTGTTGAATCTATTATTAATTGATTATATTTCTATTGTTGTTATTTTTATAAAATTCAGATCTAATATACTTATATAAATTAATTAATATGAGAACAAAAAAAATTATTAAAATCGAAATGAAGTAAAATATTTTTTTGGGTCTAATATGCTTTGGAAACTTATATTCTTTTATGTTATATTATTGCATTTCACACTTAAATTTGATAGTCTTTTATGAAAATTCTAATAGAATGATAGTTTCATTTTCTTTATTCATTGATAGATATTTTTCTTATTTTTTAGTTATAATTTTTTATTTTAAGTTAAAACAAAAATGATGAAATTGTTGACAAATAAATGAATAGATTTTTAAATAATATTGGATGAAAAAATGATTAGAAACCAAAATAAAGTAAAAAGATTCTTTTAGGTCTAATATGCTTTAGGATCTTATATTCTTTTATGTCATATTATTGCATTTCACACTCAAATCCAAAATTTCATAAATAAATACTCTTTTATCAAAATCGTAATCGAATAATAGTTTCATTTTCTTTATTCAATGAGATTTTTTCTTATATAAAATATAATAGAAAATAATAATTATAAACGATGAAAATGTTAACAAATAAGTGAGTATATTTCCATCCATCTAATATTTTTTTTGGTCAATAATATTGTCATTCTCCTATTAAATCAAATATAACACCTTGATTCTTCTAGTGGTAAGTTCTAAGGTAATTCGACAGTGAGCCTAGCTCAATTGGATTGCAGGGAAGAGGTCACGAGGTCTAGTCTCCCCACCATCCCCATGGTACCAAAGAGTGTGTCACACAAGCGTCACTGGTCATGTGAAAAAAGTTTACCAGATACACTGCAGTTACCATACACACTGTAGTTTATAAAGAGATGACTACCCAATTCTCATTCTTGGAATCCAAAAAAAAATTCTAAGGTGATTACTTACTCGGTATGAACTGATGTCCATTGGTATTTAGGAATGTAGAGTCAAATTAAATGACATAGTAAGCATTGCAGAATCGATGCAGCTTTATAAGGAATCGATTGCAGAATGTGCTGCTGATGAAAGTAATTGATATCCATATGAAATTTCCTTTAAGTACGAAACCATATTCATAGGAATGGCATGTTTCCAAGGGATGGAAAATTGTGTGAGAATGTTGTTGTGCTCATGTTCTCGCACGTTTTGATTATGTTTTGTTCTGAACTGTTGAGTCGTGTTGGTGTTATTGTAACCACTTCTGATACTGTGGCTATGCAGACCTTTGTGAGTTAATTTGGTTTGAAAGAGTTTAGGTGTGTTCATGGGAGAAATGTGATGTGATAGTACTTGTTGAAAGGAAATCTGTATTCTGTATCTTTATTGTGTGTACATCATGTTGCAAGAGAAGCATGCCTATTTTTTTACTTCTATCATATTCAAAATTATTAATATTCTTTTTTGTCTAGGGATTAGAATGGCTTGCATAAAGTACATCATTGGACTTCAAATTTTGTGGTACTATAACTGATCAAATTTGATACTATTATGTAAGCTAAAATGTGCTGACAATGATATTGCTTTAAGTGTGAAATCAAATGTGTAAGAGTCGCACATCTCTTGGGGAGAGAATTAAAGAAGTAAAATAGTGTGAGAATTTTGTAGTACTTTTGGTCTTGTTGTGTACTAGTATGTTTTTATTTCTATTTTGTTCAGGACAATTGTGCCTTTCGAACTCAACTTGTGAGAAGTGACTTTTTTCACATATTTGTAAGTGTCAAAGTTTAAAAATGTTGGCTACTCATTCAAAATGATTGTTGGACCCATCATAATGTCTCCCTACCATGAAAATTCCTTTGTGTAGGTGAATATGGCCTTCCCTCTCCCTCCTTAAACTCTTGGAATCCCAATTTTGAATTTTAGTTTTTTAGGCATGCAATAGTCTCTTGAATTCCTCTTAAATAGTAATGCATTTATGGTTGTAGCTTGTCTTGAATAAATTATACTAGATATCCTATTGACCTTTTTGGTATTTTCTTCTCTACATTTATTTCATTCTCGGTATAACTCTCTTTTGAATAGATTTTTCCATTTTCTAACAAAATTATGTAGCTACATTCTTAGCATTACATCTCTCTCATATCTTCATTGTAATGTTCATAGTACTTGGATGACTAGGTCTAGGGTTTTGATGGCTATTAGGACTAAGATTTAAATTTAAAATTGGATTGGAGTACCCATGAGAATTTGTGTTCTTCAACAGTTAAGGTTACAAATTTCAAGGAAGGTTTTATGAAAATAAGATGAGTCTTTTAGGATAAAGAAGTGGGCTAAATGTGACCTAAATATGACCAAGGGAATATACATCAAAACTAGTGAAAAAAAATTAAGGTGGAAAGAGTGAAGCATGGTATTTTTACCTTAAAAATTATTAAAACCTATAATTAAATATAATAGATAAAATCATTCACACAAAAAATACCAAGTATAACCTTATAAACCCCTTTTTGAAAACAATAACAAAAAGAAACTCTCACCAAACCCTTTAAAATGAATATAATAAATTTACTGTATATCATAACCCTTTCTATTTGATATAATTGATAGGTGTGAATCAAGTTATATGAAACCTCTAAGTGGTATTATACAACAATGGGCCAAGAAACCAACTTTAAAATAATCTAATTTTTTATTTCTAGGGTTTCTAATATCATACCCCCATTTTATGGGGTGGCTTAGTAACCAAAAAACCTACTAGCATAGGTGATTCCTTGTGAAAAGATATTGTGCATTAGTGTACAATCTATAAGGGTTACAAAAAAAAAATTAATTAAAAAAATATTTCTTATCCTTTCCCCTTTGTTATGGATGATCCATAAGGGGATAAAACAAACAAACACAATATAATATCTAGGGAAAAAAATCTTAGGTAATCTAAACAAGAATTTAAATTCTCAATTCTCACTAGTTGCATTAACAAATATACACCATTCACTAAATTTGCAACCTTCTCTATCAACACTACTTTCTCTGCCATGTTTTGGAAAAATGATATTGAACATTAATGTGATTTGTATAATCATGATAATTATAGTTTTTAGAAAAATTGATTGCACTTTGGCTATAACAATTTATCCTTCAATAGTTCCTATAAGATTCAACATTTGAACATAATCTCTAAATCCATGCTACTTCCTTATAATCATGACTAGCTAACATGTACTTTGTTTTGAAGTAGAAAGAGAAAAAAATACTTTTCAATATTTCACATCTAATTATTTTCTCCATGAAAAAAAGAAAATGTAAATGACTAGAGGATATCCTTCTACTAATGTCTCAAATCCATTTTTCATTAACAAAAGCTATGTATGCACCACCTTTCCCATCTCAAGTCCCCCATGTTAGCATATTGAGTACTTTGAAGTCCCACACAGATATTTAAATACCTTCTTAATGACATTCTATAGTTATTTTCCTATATTAGAAATAAATCTAACATCCTAAACCTTTAAAGTTTAGTAGATTTGACATACTTTTGAGTTGAATTATCATATCTTTAAATTTTCATAATATCTTATAATTTTTGTACCTAAGTTAAATTTTAGAACACCTAAGTATTTCATATCAAACTATAAAAAAATATAATATCTATGATCCTAAATGACATCCTTATCATTTTCAATAAGGAACATATCATTAACATTTTAAAAAAGATATCACTGATCTATTAAAAGAATACACAATGATCAAATTTACTTCTAATAAATGTAAGATTC
Source organism: Sequoia sempervirens (assembly GCA_007258455.2). Classification (NCBI taxonomy): domain Eukaryota; kingdom Viridiplantae; phylum Streptophyta; class Pinopsida; order Cupressales; family Cupressaceae; genus Sequoia; species Sequoia sempervirens. The sequence goes on from VDFB02332325.1 coordinate 23,575, forward strand.
AAAATAAAGGTATCAAACTTTTGAATACATATCCTTAATTCTTTGTTTTGAAAATGGATACATATTTTTAATATACAAACTAAATCATTTTTTTCTTTTACCATGAAATGCTCTAGATGTGACATATCTTTTTTCTTCAAGATCTCCATGTAAGAACACTATCATAACATAAATCTCTTCCACCCAAACATAAAAAAGTGCAATAAATAACATAAATCTAATTGAAATTAACTTGATAGTTAGAGACATCATCTTATCAAAATTAGTTTCTTGAACCTTGGAATACCCTTTAGCCATCAATTAACTTATATTTTTTTAATCTAAAATTTTCATTTGAACCTTATTTTAAAAATACATTTGCAATTAATGAGCTTCATTCATATAAAAAACTTAAAAATGTTCTAAGTCTTTTTTTTATCCAAAGCCACAATTTCTTCATCAATGCATTTCTTCAACAATGAATATCTTTTGATTCAAAAACCCCCTTCATCGTTCCACTATTATCATCATTAGCATGCAGAACAAAAATATAGAAAAACTCAAGTTAGCTATGTCATTTTATTGTCTTTTGTTGTAGTTTGTTAACGTGGCCTATTTTATTGTCTTTTGGTGTACTTTGTTTATAAATTTTTTGCTTCTTTTAATATCAAAAACATGCCCTAGTTTGAATAGAATTAATACCCCCTTTAATTTTTACACTTCTTAATTTATTTCATCTCATATTTATTGTGTTTGATTTGATTTTCAATTTGTACTTTAATAATTTGTGTTTCATTTAAAAAAAATCAATTTAATTCAATATTTATTATTAAATTTGATTCTATTATTGGTGTTGCTTTAATTTTCTCCTATTTAATTTTTTAATCTAATTATTAACTAGTTATATATATTTTTTGCTTATTTTATAAAATTCAGTTTATATAAATTAATTAATATGAGACTAAAAAATAATTAAAAATGAAAATGAAGTTAAAAGCTTTTTTTGGGTTTAATAACCCCCCCTTTTTTTTTGATAGGCAAGTGCTATCAAAGGAGACAACTGATGAAAGAGCACACTCAACTCTACCCCTTTCAAGCTCAAACTTATAGCAACAACACAAGTTTGCACAACAAAATGAAGCAAACACTTTCTTTTATTAATGAAAATGACATTACAGAATTATAATTCCATCACATGGGCTATCTCACTATAGACGTTTTCCTTATCGTAGATTTGAGCTTTCACTCTTAGCTCTACATTCACAAATAAGAGATCTACTTTCTTCTCTACTCCACCATCGCATCACCTTCAGGCTACTTCGCCACCTTCACACACACTCCCCATTCTCTATCTCACACTATCTCTATATACTGTATTACTCCATGTTGACCTTGACATTCTTCTCTTTTGTTGTCATAGTATCTCCATGTTGTCCAATGGTAACTCAGATTTTTCTAATAGTTACATGGTTATTTTTATCGTTAGTTCTTATTCGCTTGTGCTAGGTAATCATTTTCCAATCATTTGTTGCATTCTTGCAAATTCATTTGACTTAATCGATTAGCAACAAAAATGTGAATCGACAAATGCTATCATGCCATGTGTCACCATTGAGTTCATTTGTTCTGCCAACTCTTTGTTCAGTCAACCATCACACCATTCGGGTCCCTACCTCCATCGGCTTGTCACAAGTTTCAAGAATTTTGTAACCAAGTCGTGGGGTTGTGAAGTTTCCTAACTCTCTGATCTCCCAACTTGGCACCCCTTCCATTATCCTATCATTGGGACTTCCCCAATGTAACATCAAAACACTCCAGTCATTGTGATATCGCCTTATCACTCCATCAGAGGGACAAAGAATGTCGCCTTGGTGATGAGAGAACCTCACACTGATGAAACTCCTTCAACACCCCGATTGGTGAAGTAGTTCCTCCCTCATGTTGATTTCTTTGCAAGCCCAAACTCAACCCTTATTGAGTGGAATAACTGAGATCAATGCAAGATCGTTTCTATGCCCTAGATGCTCTTGCATCAACAACTCCCTATATTCATTTTAGAAACAAAGTTGCATAGAGAGTTACATTTTGAGACTTTCTAGCCTTTTAAGCTAGTGATATTGTGAGCTAGCTCATTAATCTAGACATGTTGTTCAGAAGTAAGAAGACCCCAATATTATTGCATTTTCACACTTAAATCCAATACTCTTTTATCAAAATTGTTATGGAGTGATAGTTTCATTTTCTTTATTCATTGATATATTTTTTCTTATACGCTTTAAGTAAAAATAAATAAAAAATTAAACAAAATGGTGACAAATAAATGAATAAATTTTCAATTATTAATACTAGATTAACAAAATGATTAGAAATCAAAATGAAGTAAAAAGCTTTATGTGGATCTAATATGCTTATATGTCATATTATTGCATTTCACACTTTAATCTGTTGAATAAATAAATACTCTTTCATCAAAATCGCAATGAAAATAATAGTTCATTTTCTTTATTCATTGAAAAAAAAATTCTTATAAACTTTTAAATTAAAAAATATTATCTTATACTAAAAACTAATATTAAAAAAGAAGATTTAAAGGATAAATGACTAGATTTCCATCCATTTAATATTTTTTTTGGGGGGTCATTTTCCTATTAAGTCAAACATAACACCATCTTCTAGTGGTAAGTTGTAAGATATTTATTAACTCAAATCCAAACTAATGTCTACTGGTGTTTGAATGACCTCGGAAGCATTAGTGAGTATGATGACATGGCAGAATCCATGAGGCTCTATAAGCGGTGATTAACCCAAGGTCGGATCTGAGATGCAAGTCGGTAGTGAGAAAGCATTGGATTTAACCTAAATCAGATCTGATACTGTTCTGTAAATCAGAATGTACTCATCATGAAAGGAGTCGATATCAGTATGAAATTGCTTTATGTACGAAACCAGATTTGCAGGACTGACACGTCTCCCATGGACAGAAAATCAAAGAAGTAAAATTGAGTAAGAATTTTGTTGTATTTTCCTCTCGTGTGTAACAGAATTTTTCAAATTTTTTCCAGTCAGTTTATTCTAATGATAAATCATAACAATGAAAATTTTGTTTATATGATGAAATCTAACGACTATCAAACTAATTATTCAAAAACTGTTATGTTAGATGCAACTCTTTCTACCTACTTTTTAGATGTTAGAAGAACTGTCACAGTCGGACCTTCAAATCATAACCATGGCCGACGGCGCATGTCTCTAATATAACCTAAACTGACAATAAAACAAAAAAAATCTTTTATCCGATTAAATCATGAAAGAGGGTTGAATTTAGAACGGTTGCCTCCTATAATAGGAAAGCGGGAAAGGAACGCAATTTTGCCACTTGAAGAGTTTGAAGTAGAACGTGGCGAAGATCTGTGAAGCTTAATTCAAAGCAGCAATGATAATTTAAAATTTAGGGTTCAGTTTCGTGTTAATTACGGCTATGGCGTTCCATATGTGAGAAATGGTGGCGGCAGCGACTTCAACATCACGCATGCTTGTACCGTTTTTGACTGAATTTGATGTTCAAGTTGAATGTTCTTGCATATATATGAACTTTTTTCAAATCATGTGAAGATGAATCGAGAAGAATCAAACTTATGACTATCATCTATGTTTTTCAATATATTTTTGTTTTAATATTTAATACATAAATTATTTAAATATCATTTTCTGTAATATTATATAATAAAAGCATATTACATCACTACTTATAGAATAATTATAGTGTTTTCAAACAAGTAAAATCACACAATTCATTAATTATGAACAATAAGATGCCAAAATCATAGAAGTGAAATAAATATAGATTGTAAATATAGATATTTTTAATAGTAACATTCATTTGTATTTGGCTTTAGAGAATTACAAATTAATAAATAGATTCTAGTGTACATGTATTTAGATTCTAGAGTATGGATTTAAGTGTGGTGGCAAAGTTATGAGACAATCCCATAAAGGAATAGTCTATTTATATTTGGTTTAACAATATATAGTTTATTTTGTAGTAGAGTTTAATTTTAATGATTGTACTTGGTTAATAGAACATGAAAGAGGATACTTGCCATTATCAATCTGGGTATGTTTGTGTCATTTGTAAAGTATTCCACTATTTAAATATGGTTATTTTGGAGACTCACTATTTCAAATCTATTGGTGTTAATTTTCTTTATAGAGTGTAAATAAAAGGGCCACAATCCTTGTGCAAAATCAACAAGAAAACTACCTAGCTATAACAAGACTACAACAACATAGGAGGAACATTTTAAAACAAAATAAACACAATATGTAGGAGAGCACCAAAATAAAGAGGAAACTATAACACTAGGGAAATTATAACATCCCATTCCTCCTATAAATCTTCTATTTGTTGCTTTTATATGGTAGTAATGACATCCTTCTCCACTCTTTTGAACTCCCTTAGTGTTGCTTCATCTACTACTAACACTAGGACTAGCTTGTTCTTGAGTGGTGTAGAGATTTACTATTTCTTGAAGCATCTTGATACTCATGGTTGAGTTCCTAATAGTAGCTATATTGAAGTCCACTGCCTCCCAAGTAGGTTCATTTTAATTTCACCCATTTATTTCTCAAGAGCTTCCATTATAGTACCTTCTTAGATATTTCTATATTCAAGGTCAAAATTTCCTCCATTACATTATAATATTCCATAAGTTTTCTCAACTTATGTTTCTTGATTTCAATAAATAACCAATTAAGGACTTTATGATTTATGTTTACTTCCTTAAACATTTTATTTATATTGTCACTTAGTAGGTTATTGATCAAGATCACTACTTCTAAAGATGAGGAGAGATACAACACGCTAGAAATCTAATTAGGGACACCACTTGGAAAGTCACTCCACCACTAACAAATCCTCTTCCACATTCAAATCATCCTTAGCTATTTTTTCCACACCCTTAGTGTCTTTGTTATATTACCCTTTCAAATATAATTCCTCACACTTAGTAAGCTAATCCTTCCTCTTTCTTTTAGTTTTGCTACTATGAGCATGGGTTCCCACATTTCATTTCTCAAATGTGTCTAGATAACAAGGCATTGAGAAAAGAGAAGAAAGGGAATCTAGATAATTTGAATTAAGAGAAGATGGAGATCAAATTTAGAGAGGGAGAGGTAGAAAATTATTTTTATTGCAATGAAAGTGGATAGAGGAAGATGAGAATGAAGAATGCCTAAAATTATGGTATCAAATGGGAGAGGATGAAGAATTTTTTGAACACTAGCACTATAAATAGTTGGTTGGTATACCAATACAACATACTTAATCAATAATAAGACACAAGACTAGTGTAATGGGGCCACATTAATGCTCCTTTTGAACTCAAGAACTAAATACTCCAATAAGGATAAGATGAAGAAATAAAAAATAAACAAGAACCTATGGTGGAAATGACTTAGTAGAGTGAAATGGTAGATACATGTAATGTAGTGTAGGAAAAATTATCCCTTTTGCACACTTAATTTGGGAATTAATATTAAAATGAACTTAATAATGCCTTAATTTAGTGTTGTAATATGTATTTTAAATATTCACATTAATTTTAGGGCCTTATTAATTAAAATTCACTTAGTTATGCCTTAATGTGGTTTTGTAAAGTGTGCCCCTTTACATTTTCACACTTATTTAGGGATTCATTAATTAATTGAGGTTAATTTTCCTTAATTGGCCCCTTTAATTCAAATCCAAGACTAATTAGTTGCATTTTTCAAAGAGGAAATCTTATGTTCATTAATTCCTTAACATAAAACTTATCAAATGTTGAGCAATGTGTGTCCTAGGTAAATGACCTAGGACCCATTCGTCCATGGGTGAATGGGTCCTCACTTAGATCTAGGAGCCTAATTTGAATTATGTTTTTGGTGGTATTTTAAAAATTTCAAATCTATATTCACATGTTAGCCTGTGTTATTTAAATTTTGTGAAATTAATGTTACATACCTATAAATATAAGGTCATTTCATTAAGTTTCACCTAGAAAATTCAAGTTATCTTAAGAAAACTTTCAAGAGATCATTATTGGAGAATTTCAAGAGCATTTCAAGGCATTCAAGAGCATGTTTATTGAAGAATTATTGCAGCAATCAAGATCCTATTTTCATATCAAGTTCTTCTTCCATCATGCATATTATTGGAGCTAATATGTTGATGTAGTGTTCAAGATCCATTCAAGCATTCAAGGAATTGTTTCAAATCAAGTTTCAAGATCAAGATCCACATCCATTGAAATCATTACATGCTAGTTGTAGATTTATATTGCAAGGTTCATTCAAGGGTTCATTTTTTCATTACAGGGTCTAATTACCAAAATGAGGTTTGACCAAGGTAAACCCCCACTCACCAAAAACAAAATATTTTTCCCTCTTAATTTTTGTTTGTAGATTTAGGTGGAAGATCTCTCGAAGAGAAAAATTGAAGAACTTGTCAATGTTGCATTTTGTTGTCACCATTGTTGCAATTTTAAATAACCTCACCTACATCATTTATTTCTAACTATGGCTGTGAAAATTGAGAATCTAGGAATGCAAACATAGGAGCAGAGAATCTAGAAACCATTTTTATAGAACCCTAACTAGGACCCATTCACCATAGGGTGAATGAGTCCTTAGATAGCTTCAGAAATGCACTTTTGGTGAGTGGTACATACTTTCTTACCTTTCTTAGATCTATAATTTGATTTTTGGTTCCATCGGTATTGAGCTTAATCTTCAAGATCCAAGTTGTAGATTGCATTTTGGAGTTAGTTTGTTCTTTTATTATTTCTCCCCAAAGTGTTGTTTAATCAGGACCTCCGTTCTTGTGAAAAAAGGAAATCAATATATTCACACCTTGACTTGATTCACCTCAAGTTTGTTAGTCATTTAATTATGTGGATCTCATTTCCTAATGAAATAAAGGATAATAGGTCTCTTATCTTACCATATTTGATTAACCCCCATTTCCAAAATGAAACACAACCTATTTTCCTTCATTTTATTTTGGTGAACTTGAGTTTGATGATTGCAATTTTCTAATTTTGGCATCCACTTTCACCCTAGATTTAGATATTGCATTCATTTGGATTTCATTACATTGGATTGAGTCTCATTGAGGGTTTCTTAAATTTCATCAGCTTGCATTTCATTTAGGGTTTTAGGATTGCATTTTTGCAACTTTTGAAATCTGAAAAATACAAAAAATCAATCATTTTGCAATTCATTCAAATTAGGTCTCCTAGTTTATTATTTTTTCATATTTTGCATTTGCATTAAACCTTCATTTCATAGAAAATTCAAACTATAACTTACTATTTCATATTAGAATCTAGAAACCATTAGAATCATCTTAGAAATATGCAAAAACATTTTTAAAAACCCTAACCTAGGACCCATTCACCCTTGGGCGAATGGGTACCTGATTAGGGTCATTTCCTAACTTTTTAGGAATTAAAACATCTGTTTCTACATTCTACTTTGTTGTTTTCAATTTTTTTATTTCAGTTTACAAAATTTATGTTAAGTGAAATGGATCATATTTAGCTTCATTTGATAAATTTAGTGAATTGTGTGATTTCAAATTTGCATTTACAAACCATCATTTTTAGGTTTTTACATAGCATAATAAAAAACTTATCTTTTTTGAAATCTAGAAATTGCATTACATTCTAGGTCATTACATTGTATTTCGCCTTCTTTCCATTTTGGGTTTACATTAAGTTTGTGAAATTTGTATGAGCTTTACAACTTGGTGTCTTATTAGCAATACTATTGTGAGATGTAGTTAGAGACTCATGTCATCCAATGATACACCATTCACTGTGGATCTTGGGTTCTCCAACTCTTTCACTAATAGCATTGATAATCAACCCTCTATGGATCATAGTCTTCATACCTCATTTCTAATGACTTCCCTACCTATAAACAATGTGCATGTTGTTGCTAATGTCCCACAAGAGAACATAAGAAGGATAGATGCAAAAATAGAGAAATTGCAACACTTTGTGACTTCTAAAAACATGACTAGTAGTGTCATACCTTGTTTAGATAGTGTGAGGAAAATGCTTGAAAATGAACATGGAATAGAGATTATGTGAAGTCTACCTCATATTGTTGATACAAATATCCCTACAATGACTAGTTGTGCTCAAGCTTTGGGATATACTCAAAGCCAAGGTGGAAATTCAATTCCTCCTTCCATAACCCTCACATCTATTCCTACATACACTAGTACTCATTTTACCACAACCATTCAACCCACTAGCAATGTCAACACTCCCTTAGGTATTTCCACTAGGAATCCTTCTAGCTTTGTGAATTCAAATCTCATATAGCCTCAACCATTTCCCCTCACTAATATACAAGTCACTTGTCCTCCACATATGTACACCACTCCACCTTATTAACCTCCATCTCACAATACCAAAAATGATCCCATCCTTAACACACTTTTGCAAAACATGTCATCCCTCCAACAAAAAATTGCCACCTTAAACCAAAACAATAATGGCCAACCCTCACAATACATCAGAACCAATCCATTATCCTTGGAGATATTGAGAACACAAATGCCACAAGGTATAGAGGTTCCTAGGTTTGAGAAATATGGTGGGAAAGGAGATCTTGTTAGCCATGTTTCTGCTTACATAGCGTTATGTAGTGACTTCATTTTTGAAGATAAACTCTTGGCTAAGCTATTCCCTCAATCCTTGAAAGATGCTACCTTAGAGTGGTTTTTATCCTTACCAAATAATTCAATTAGTTCATTCAATGAACTTAATGATTCATATTATACCAACTTCCAAATTCACGTGGGTCCTAAGATGACCTTGGCTGTTTTGATTACATGTAAAAAAAAGGTTGATGAAAAGGTCACTGATTTTATAACGTGATATCAAATGATTTATTCATAAATAAACATTGAGATTCCTAATTCCGACCTTCAAAGAATGTTTATTTCCAATTTAATGTATAAGATCCAATCTAATATTTAAATGTTAAGATTTCCCTCCTTCACATAGTTGTGTACAACCCTTCATGATTACCAAAATTAGGTTAGTAGTCGTCAAGTAAAAAATCCCTCTAACCATCTTGAAAATTTTGAATCCACACCTCAAACCAACTACCAACCTTTCAAGAAACAAAATAAGGGATTCCTACAACTTAATCCCCCTTAATTAAATCAAAATTTTGACACCCAAGTGGCTACTATAAAGACAACAAAATCACATGCCTTTGTGGATAGAAACAAATAGTTTACATCTCTACCTGATACTCTTCATAATACCATGTTGCAGCTCTTAGAGAAGAATTTGATTTCCTTACCTCCTATTAGAGCTCTTGAAGCTACTAAGCGTTTACATCCCAACTATAGACCAAATTCATGTTGCCATTTCCATTAACAAAATGATCATGATACGAAACATTGTAAGTATCTTAAACATCGTGTGGAAGAATTCATTGATTCTAATCATATCCTAATTGGAGGTGTTAATGATCAATGGAATAAGTCTATAGCTCCTCCTAATCAAAATTTGCAAATGTTTACCAATCCTATGATTAATCATAATGTATCCTTTCTCAAAGCTAGTGAAACAAATAATGATGTGATGAATGTTGATATAGATGATGAAAACATGAAAGACAATGAGAAAAACCCTATGGACATGATTTGGTTGCATTTATTGATGCTAAACCTTGTAAGGGTCTAACTAAAATGCCACTTAATATTTCTTTCTCACAACAAGACATACTTAAATATGCACCTGATGGTCCTCTTTATATAGCAAGAAGAATCAATGACAAGCCTACTAATGGGATTTAATTGATCTCGTTTGTCTAGAGAACATGATCACTAAAGAATTCATATTTATGCATGAGCATTATCAAGATACATATGAAAAAATAAAAGCATGGATCAAAACACATAATGTTTTTTCTTATCCTATGATTGGCTCGATAAATCTCCCTCTAAAGGTTGGACCAAAATAATTAACTATCTCATTCATCATCATCCCATCATCACACCAATTTCATGTGAAGTTAGGCTATCCATGGCTTTGCTTCATGAATGTCATCCCATCAGTTGTGCATAAATGTTTAAAGTTTCCATTTGGAAATGAGATCTTTATAGTGCATCATAGTGGCTTTAATCTTGTGTCTTCCTATGGGAACTCTTCATTGGATTTCTTTTGGCCTTAGCCTATTGAACCTATTAGACCTTGTGAGGACTTCTTTTTTCAAATCCTATCAAAAGTTTAAGGAAAAGCACATAGTAGAATTATCCCTTAGAAACATGCCTCAACCCATGATTGAGCCTCCTATTTTAGAAAAAACCATGATTGAACCAAAATCCCTTCCAAGTATCCAAGACCAACCTATGACAAATCCTTTACCTATTTCCTATAAGAGACCACGAGATAACCAAAAAAATCTTGTTGTGCCTCCTAAAGTCAAACAAGTTTACAAAGATAAAGAGAAAGTGGTTGAACAACCTCCCATGGTTCCTTTTGTTCATCCCTTAAGAAAAGAAAAGAAACCTATGTGATCCCACAAAGTGGGTTTACAATTTCGGGAGAGAAGCTGAAATCACATATTTGTGAAAAAATATAATGATTTAAGCCTTAAAGGTTCCATTTAAATGATTTTAATTAAAGAGGGTTTGATCAAACCTACCTTAAATCAAACCCCCTTGGATAGAACCTGCTATTTTTAAACCATACCTATAATGGAGTCTCTTTACACCTATCAAAATGTTGATAAAAAAAAACTTTTGATTTACCTTTGGGGGATCAAATGAATTCATTTAAAATTTATTTTTTGTAAGTATGTAGTCCTTATTATAAGCTTCCCAAAAAGTATAATTTTAAATAAATTTAATTTTATTATTATATTTATTTTTATTTCTTGTGAATGTTTTTTCATCTAAAACAAACTCTCTATTCTATACATGTGGAAAAATAGTAGATTATCAATATATATATATATATATATATATATACATATATATATATATATATATATATGTAGTGCACCAGCTATTGAAGTCCTTGATCCAACAAAAAAAAAATTGAATTTCAAATATACAAAAAAAGTTACATTATACGGTCGTGCTATGTCTGAATTGTAATTGGTTTGATTTTGAAACTTGATTAAAGAAAAAATATTCAATAAAAGCTATCTAACCAAGTGGAAGCACTAGATATCAGAGTTACTAATCTAAATTTGAAAGAATTAGAATTTTATCCTTCGTGGAAAAAAAATTATGCATTATAATTGAGCGTTCTTTTAAAAATGTTGTTTTCAAAAAAACTAGTTTTGAGGGAGATGGAAAAGAAGTGCAATCTAATTCCAAAAATTGTAAAAATTGTTCCTCCTTAAGCAAAGAAAAGAAACCTATGGTTGATAAACCTACTCCTACACAAACACAACTTGAAAATGAATGAAAAGAAATCACAATGCTAGAGAGCATAGGTTAGACATCATGCTATTGCTCGTTTGTTACAAGAAAATAAGAAAGAATAACATAGAAAATCAAAATCCAAACTTGTCTAAAGTAGTCCATGATACCTCTCTGCCCTCACTGTAGCATAAACAACAAAAAAATTCTATGGATATTTTCCTTAGACCTCCCATTGTAATTAATCTAGATGATGATACAAAAATTGTTAAGATTTATGAGGAAGTGAATAATGAGATAAATCTAATTTTTTCCTCTTCTATGAGCTTAGATGATGATTCTACTAATAAGAGTGTTGAGCTTGGTGTGTTTCCTAGTTTGACACTTGATGTTGTCCATTTGGCTAGTTTTCTTCCTTCCATATGTATAAAACAAGATTGGGATGTGGACGACTTGCTATAGGTTGACTCGTATGTGCCTTACTAGTATTTTTTTTTTCATGTTCTTTGTGTGATTGCGTGTGCATAATGCAATCCCCCATATTGTTATGTTTGATATATTTCTATCTCTTCATGTGCATTCCTCTATTTGTATCTACATTCTTCTATATGTCATAAAAAATTATATTTTTTTGTGTCTTGTGTTTTTGTTTTGGGGATGACGCAACACATCGAGACATTTAGGTCTCTTCCATGTTGACTTGAAATATTTTCTTTATTTTCACTCTCTATGCGTCATTCTTCCTATTTTGTGAGTATTTAGGAAATGATGACCTTTATGAGCTCTATAAACATTGTAGCAAAGACATACTCACCCCAAGTCCATGGATCCCTTATGTATTTTTGGATTTCATTTTGGGGGCAACTCCTTTGCATGTGTGGCATAGAAAATTGGACACTCTTAAGAAAAGAGACAATTTCACACTTAATTTGGACCTACTTTTGAATACCCCTACATTATTCATTCTTCATGACAAGATTTATAGGCCCCTAAGACCCATTATTTTTTTATCTAGAGGCTGGTTTCACTTAAAAATCATCTAAATCCCAACAAATACAACTTGATTCATTCATATCCGAAAAACCCACCTCCAAAAACCACTAGTAGTACCCATTCGCCACCTTGGGCGAATGAGCCCCCTCTAATGAGACTCATTCACCAAGGGTGGAAAATGAGTCCCTTTTGGGGAAAATGTCAAATTTGAGCAGGAATTTCATTAATTTAATTCAATTTTTTAGTGGATGTCGGCCTCTTAGGTCTAAATAACAGGAAAATTAGGTATTGATGCCTATAAATACACATTTTAGGTCATTTTTTCACATCTCCTAGTTATTTTTACAAAAGAAAATTCAAAATTCAAGTATTAAGAGTCTTCCACAAGAAGTTTCATTAGCATTTTCTACAATAAAGTTGAAGCTTTTGGACAACAAGATAGGGTTTTTTGCAAGTCTTCAAGCTCACTTCTCATTCAAGATCCAACATTGTAAAGATTTGATGATAGATGCCTATGGAGAATCATAGAGATATCTAGGTCGAGGAGATGCAACTAGCCATCAAATCACACATAAAGACTTGTTTTCAAAGTGATTCCATAGTCCATTTTCTCTCTATCTTCAGATTTAAGGTTTGCATAACATTTTCATGTCATTTACATTCATTTGAGATGTTGTAGAGTTTCTTGGATTGAATTCTTGCATCATTTTGTTAAAGGGTACATGACAACTGAGAGGGGGGTTGAATCAATTGTTACCAAACTTAAACTCAAAAATTCAATACTTATCAATTTCACAACTACACTATTATGTTATTAAGCATGAGCATGAAATGCAAAAAATAGAAAGTAAAATCAACACACTAAACACCAAATTTTACATGGAAAACCCAATGAGGTAAAAACCACGATGAGGATTAACTCACAATATAAAGTAGTCCCAAAAATGAATGTATAAGTATCACTACCAAGGGCTCACTTCCCTAAAAGGACTCACTGTCTAGATACAAAAGCTCACTGCTTACAAGGAGGCTCACTGCCTACAAAAATATTTACAAAAGAAAATTGAGCTTCACATCCAAAATGAACTAAAAAAAGTGCATCTGACAAGTGTTGATGTAGTTTCAGTGATGCTAAATAGATTGACTTAACACACTTTTTCATTTTTTCTCTTCTTCACTTTCACATTCACTACTACTTCATCAATTACTCACAATCTTCAAAAAGTTTTCAACATATATATACTCGATCTATCCACAAGCACCAATTAGGTCAGCCTAATTGGATGCAAATCAAAAAGGTAATTTTCGGCTTCATACAAAACTTATCCAAAAGTAATCCAAGTGTATAATACGCTACAATTTGTCAACATGGACCAAAGATAGGTCGCACATATATCCATAGTACATGTTAAACTATTAACTAATTATTAGGTTGGCCATGATTAACCTAATAATGAAATGCAATTGCCAAAGTTGATGAAAATACACCAACCAATCATAGGATCATACGAAAATACATACATACGTGCTTCAAGTTATCATAAGCCACTTCTCAAAATATTAAACACCAATGATTACTAGAGGGAATATGCAGATCAAAATATCGGATCTACCACGAGAGGAAGTAAACCTATTTTGCACACTAGTTTAGGGTACCAGACCAAATTGATATTATAAACAACATGGTGACATCAATGACAACATATAGACTAATCTTCTCCATTCTTCCAACAATCTCCCCCTTTTTCCTTGATGGCAACATGTGCAAAAAAAATATTCAAAAACTTTCCTCCAAACTCTCCCAACTTTCCAAATCTCTCTGCCTTTGACATCAATGGAAAAGGGCAACCAAAAAGATGTAAACATGGTGACATTCAAAATTGTAAAAAGATTTTGATTCCTTCAAAAACTTCCAGCCATCCAAAAAATTTCAAACATTCAACCTTTCAAAAAAAATTCAATTTTTCTTCATCCTATTTAGTTTCCCATTTTCTCTTTCTTTTGCTTTTTCCAAAACAAAGAAAACAATATAAATTGAACATTCATAGTTCAAGTAAAAATGGCACTCTTCACCTGAAACACCTTCTTGTATCTTTCTTTGATGATTGGATATAACTTATTCTAGATAAATATAGCTGAATCCATTCTCATGCACATGCTTTCTAATAGGGCCAACAGTGTAAAATAAGATGAAATTTTTTTAGATGAGTATTGTCTTTCACAATCTCTTACATCAGTAAGTATTCTGGAAAGATGGTCTAACTGGACCTCAATAATCTCCTTAAGGAGCCATAAATTTTTCACACACATCTCTTTGTCTCTATACAATAGTCAACTCAACTCAAGCAATTCACCAACTCTTAGCCTTTGTTTCCCTTCTTTATCTTCAAAGATATCAAAGTTCTTTCCGATGATGTTTACCTTAGATTCAATTGCTTCAATCTTACTTCTAAAATTTTCTACCGCTGTAGGTCATCAGAGACAGTATTTGTAGATATCGGATATTTCTTTGATGCATTTCTTTGTTTCCATGACAAGTTTGGATAATCTCTACTTAGATTTAGTACATCTCTTTTCAACCAAGGCTTCCAATTTGCATCCTTCCAGACCTTCAAGCAAAATTCTTTCTTCAACAACCTCAACTAAATTTTTCAGTAAGGAGTAAAAAAAAATTGATACATCAACACCTTTTCAAAGTAGATACTCTACTAGAGTGTCATCAATCTTGATTCTGTCAACTGGAGAGGCTACATTCCATAACTCACCAATATTCTTCATCTTTCCTTTAGCCAACATAGACCGGATGTTGTCTGGATAAGAGAATTCAGATCTAGGTAGAGATTATTTTTCTTTCTCTTCTAAAATGACAATGATGTCTTCAGTTATAGCTTTTCTTTTCTTCAATTCTGAAGGGGAATCACTGATGACAACTTCCAATTCTCTTTTACCAAAAGATGAACCTACTTCAAATTGACTTGGTGTTGATATACCAGAGCATAGATTTTTTCTTAAGGATGTGAAATATGATTTGCACACACTTATATTATCCGCCAATGATTCCAAGTATCTGTAGAATTGTTTCCCAACAAGAATAATGGATTTCCACACAACATTTTCTCTTCTTGGTAGAGAGTTCAAAAAGTAAAAAGCCAAGCACACAAGCAAAGATCCAAACCAAAAGGGATAACCCTCAACCACTAACATTTAGGCATTTTCAGATAGATTTCCAAATAATAGGCTACACAAATCAAACTACCTATTTTCCTTAATCATCATATGTGCAAGATATATGACAATAGCTGAAGTTGAGCATTCACGATTTTTGAAAGATATTTTATAAAAAACACCATACGCAACATACCTTATAGCCAAATCCACAAGTGTTTTTATCAATAGAGCTCAAGGGTCTTTATTAATGCCAATAAGTTCCTCCACTTCTTTATATTTCATGGTTTTCTTTCCAAGAAGATCCTCAATACTACATAAGCCAGTAATCGCTTTGATTGCTTCCTTTGTAATTAAGTAGGGTTTGTTCAACACAATGCTACCATTCTTGAATCAACTTAACAAGAACAAAATGAACTCTTTATCAGCAAACCATGGAAATTCTCCCCATAAATCCATACCTAGGGTTTTTATGCTTTGTAATTCATTTTCCTTCAACCCTAGTTCCATTTCCTTCATCTTTCTATGATAAAATTCTTCCAATTCAACTCCTTTCAGGTTCAGTGGAATGTCGCCACTCGATCCTTTTTCCATTTTCATGCTTAACTTTCTTGAATTCGTTAATGTTCAATCAAGACTTCTTTTCCTTCGTAGACTGAATAATAATTCCTAAGTATTTGTAGCAATTTCTTCAAATTATTTTAGAAATTCTTCAAATTGCTTCAAGATTGCTCCAAGATTCATTTTCAAACTCTTCAAGTGCTCAACTAATCAAAGAGGCTTACAAATTTTACCTTATACACCATCAATTTTCCCTAAATCATATTAAATGTGACAAACATCAAAAAGATTCTAAAAACATTCTTCTCAACACATAAAACCCTAATTCAGTCCAAAAATTAGTATTTCAACATGTTTTCTTTTAGTTCCTTTTCCAAAACCTCTAAGTATTCATTCTTCACATTCCATCCTTGTGCCAGCCTCTGACACACAATTCATCTAGGGGGTTTTTATAATTTTCTGATAATGCTCCCCCTAAGACCATACTAGGTCTAATTCCCAGAGCAATTGTTAGTACTAGATGAGGGCACAGATGCATCAACAGTTTCAAGTTTTTATTCTTCTTCTTTCTTCTTCCATATCTTATTCATATCTTGCTTCATCTCTTCTTTGTCGATCTTCTTTACCGGTTCATTTTTCTCTACCAGAGCAGACTGCTTTCCCTTCTTCTGCAAACCTTTGAGATATGTCCATGTTTGTTACAATTATAGTAGACAACACTTTTCTGATTAATCTGACCTCCATTACTTCTTGATCTACATTGATTTTCTTTGTGTCCAAATTTTTTATAGGTATAGCAATAGCCATTAAAGGATTGATTCATTCTACCTCCATTAAACCTATTCATCATCACTTGGCTAATCATTGTCACCTGATATCTACATTCAGTAGCTTTATGTCAAAATTTCTTACATCCAAAACATTGTCCAGTGAAGGGACAAGAAAACTGATTCATCCTACTCCTACATTTTGTTGCCTTGTGACCATATTTATTATAGGAAAAACAAATACAATTGAAAGAGGGATACCTTTGTGCATTAGGTTGTCTAACAAGTGGTCTATTTGACAAGCAGTCTCCTTGAAAATTTCTTTTTTTCTTCCCTTTGTCCTAAGTCATTTGATTGTCCTTAGAACTTTTTCTTGCATCATTTCCCAAGCCACCTTTGTCTTTACATGGTTTTTGTTCTATGAGTAGTTCTCCAAGCTTATCGAAACTAGATCTGAAATTATTTTCATAGAGTCTTTCCTTCTCCAGTTCTACTCTCAAGTTTACTACCTCTTGTTCAAGTTTAGAGCATTCATCAGACTTATTATGTACCATTATATTCAAACATTCTTCAATTCTCTTATTTTCTTCTATAAGCACTTTCAGCACAATTATCTCTTGTTTCAGCTAAACATTCACTTCTCTGTGTCTTTCCTTGAATTCTTTAATTGTTCTTTCAACTTATAGACACATTCATTTGCATCATCAAGATTTTTTTTTCAGATCTCTTTTTTCATTTTCAACTTTGTTAGGATCCTCAAGTGCAATTTAGATTTCTTCTTTATCATCCATTTGATCAACCTTCGATATCTACCTTAAGCGGTTAAGCTCTACACCAAGGAACCAATTCTCTAATACCAATTGTTAAAAGGTGCAGGACAACTGAGAGGGGGGGTGAATCAGTTGTTACCAAATTCAAACTAAAAACTTCAATACTTATCAATTTCACAACTACACTATTCTGTTATTAAGCGTGAACATGAAATGCAGAAAACAGAGAGTAAAATCAACACACTAAACACTAGATTTTATGTGGACAACCCAATGAGGGAAAAACCACGGTGAGGATTAACTCACAATATAAAGTAGTTCCAAAAATGAATTACGTATAAGGCTCACTGCTCTAAAAGGAATCACTATCCGGATACAAAAGTTCACTGCTTACAAGGAGGCTCACTGCCTACAAAAATATTTACAAAAACAAATTGGGATTCACAACCAAAATGAACTGAAAAGAGTGTACCTAACAAGTGTTGATGCAGTTCTGGTGATGCTCAATAGACTGACTTAACACACTTCATCATTTTTTCTCTTCTTCACTTTCACATTCACTATTTCTTCATCGATTAATCACAATCTTCAAAAATTGTTCAATATATATATACGCAATCTATCCTCCAACATCAATTAGGTCAGCCTAATTGGATGCAATTCAAAAAGGTAGCTATCAGCTTCAAACAAAACTTCTCTGAAATTAATCCAAGTGTATAATATGCTACAATATATCAACATGGACCAAAGATAGGTTGGACATATATTTGTAGTACATGTTAAACTATTAACTGATTATTAGGTTGGCCATGATTAACCTAATAACAAAATGCAATCGCCAAATTCGATGCCAATACACCAACCAATCATATGATCATACAAAAATACATATATACGTGCTTCAAGTGATCATATGTCACTTCTTAAAATCTTAAACACCAATGATTACTAGAGGGAATATGTGAATCAAAACACCGAATCTACCACTGGAGGAAGTAAACTTGTTTTGCACACTGGTTCAAGGTACCAGACCAAAATGATACCATAAAAAACATGGTGACATCAATGACAACATATAGACTAATCTTCTCCATTCTTCCAACACATTCAAATCACATTTTCTCATCTTATTCTGGCACATTAGAATAGGGTTTTGTCTTACTTCATATTTTCCTAGTCTTAAACACACTTAAGGCTAGAGTTTTATGCATATTTTTTTCATTCAAAGTTTAATTACCAACTTCTGGGTTTGACCAAGTCAAACCCCTCATTAGACAAAAAATTTAAAGTTATTTTGTAGGTATTTTCAAAGATTCAGATTCAAGTTTCCATCAGGAAGTGTTGTGTAGGTGACAAAGTACAGGTCTGAAACTTGAATTTGTAGAAAATAGAAAAAGGGCTAATTCACCATGGATGGCGAATGATTCCCACTAGAGGTGCCTGTTAGAGTTGAATGCATATTCTAGTATCCATTTGGCAAAAACCTTGACTTGGGATTGATTCGCCCAGGGTGGCAAATGAGTCCCAGTTAGCCAAAAAGTCAAGATTTCCAATTTTTCAAAGTAGTTTCTAGTCTTCATCAGACTTATAGGTGCACACATTCTATGTTACAACTTTTTGTTTGGTTCTATTTGCATTTTTTTTCATCTTTTTAAGTCTTTTGCAAACATCACTATGTTTTCAAACACTTCATATTTCTTAGGTTTCACATAAATAATCAATCTATTTTATTAGTTTGGTGCATCTAGATCATTGCATTTAGGCATAATTTCTTCATACTTACATTAGTTTGAGTGAACCACCTAGATTTTTGGTGTGGGATCTATCTCTTTCCTTTAGGTGAAAGACCCTAATTGAGCAAAAGAGACAGAGCATCTCACACCTCATAAAATATTTGGTTCAATTATGAAGAAAAAATGAAGCCTTTATGATAATCGCTCAATTCAATCAAATAGGCATCAAAAGAACCCTCATTGATAATGGTTATGCCCTTAATGTGTGTAGTGTGAATCTCCTCGATAGATTGTGTGTTGACAAGTCACAAATAAAACTTGATTCCCTATCTATTCAAGGATTTGACAATACAAAAAGCAACCACTTGGTGTAATCACTTTGCCTATTATCAATGAGGTGGCTACTATGCTAACTCCTATCCATGTCATGCCCTATGATCTTTCATATAATCTTCTTTTAGGCATACCATGGATTCATGAGATGAATGCATTTCCTTCAACCCTTCATCGTATAATGAAATATGTCTATAACAACAACATTTATCAAGTTTAAATAGACCCCGAACCTGAAAGTTTCTTACACCTTGAAAAAGGAACTACCAGTCCTATAAACACATTAATTCGAACATCTCACATAGAAGGTATCTTGAAATTGAGAAAAAATATGAGGAATTAGTGTCTAAATTATTTGATGATGATTTGGGATGCTTAGAATTCACGCCTTCATTTATGGGTGAATATATAATCACACGAAAAAAAGATGGAAAACAAGAAGAACCAACCATTATGTCCACTCATAATTCAAAAAAATATTCTCAAGCATCTCTCTCTACTTTGGAAGAAACTACAATGTACAATTTTCTTTTTAATGAGATATATTATCAACATCTTCCTAATCTAAAGGAAATGGAAAGAATTTATAGGAAAGGGTATGAACTTGTGAAACAATTGGGATATACTAGAAAAGGGTGTGGAAAGAATGAACAAGGTATTCATGTCCCTATAAAACCTAATACACAAGAGACAAAACTAGGTTGGGATATTCTTTTTCTAAGATGACAAAATCCACCCAATGACCATCTTTGAATATCAACACTATTACATGTCAACCAAGACACAATCTCATAATCAAACATCCTGAATTTCTTGATATGGACTTACCACCATCATGGGAGTACGTTGAAAGTGATGAAGCTTTAAAAAAAATGTTAGGAGTCTATGATAACACATCCTCTACTACTCCCATGAAACGGGTTACTTGTGTTGTCATAATTACCAAGCAAAAAGATAGTGATATCACTGAAGAACCATATGATCCTAAAGTTCCTAAGTCTAATGCACTCTCCTTAGGAGATACAATTGATTTTCCAATAGACATAGATGATAAAGAAAAAGTTATTAATATTGGGAAGTGCATTAATGATGAAGAACAAGAGGACACTAAAACTTTACTTCATGATTTTCCTAAAAATTTTGCTTGGAAATATTTCGATATGCTAGGAATTGACTTGAAGATTGTGACACACACCATCATTCTTGCTAAAAATGCTAGACTTGTTTGCCAAAAGATATGAAAAATGCACCCTAACATAGCCTTGCATGTTAAAGGAGAGCTTGAAAAACTCCTTGACATAGGTTTCATTCGACCTATTGATTATTCTCCTTGGATATCAAACATTGTCATTGTTGCTAAACCTAATAATTGTATTAGGATATGCACATATTTTTTGTGACTTGAATAAATCCTCTTTAAAAGACATTTTTTTGCTTCCTAATATAGACATGATCGTGGATTCAACTTTTGGACATGCTTTGTTGTCATCCATGGATGGATTTTTTGGTTATAATCAAATCTTTATCAACCCACAAGATCAATACAAAACTGCATTTACAACTATTTGGGGAACATTTTGTTGGGTTGTGATGCCTTTTAGATGAAAGAATTCCAACACAACTTATCAACGAGCAATGACATTGATATTTCATGATTACATACATAAAATCTTGGAAGATTATGTTGATGATATCCTTGCTAAATCCTTAACAAGACAAGACAATGTAAATATCCTTCGAAAGATCTTTGAATGAATACATAGATAGAACATGTGATTAAATCCAAAAAAGTGTTTCTTTGGCATAGATAGTGGGAAATTTTTTTGGGTTTTTCATATCTCACAAAGACATTGAGGTGGATACGGAGAAAATTGATTCCATTATTATCATCCCACAGGCTCCTAAGAACATTTCTCAATTGTGTAAATTACAAGGACAAATTCAAGCTATATGTTGCTTCGTTGTATCTTTAGTTGATCGCACTTTACCCTTCACACATCTTCTCAAAAAGGATGTACATTTTGATTGGAATGAGGATTGTAAAAAATATTTTGAGAGTTTAAAGGAATACCTTGCAACTCCACCTGTTTTACAACTTGTTGTGCCAAACAAACTGTTTATCCTTTACATAGTGGCATCAACCCATGCTCTTGCAACATTGTTGGCTCAACAAGATGATCATGGAAAAGAACATCTTGTCTATTACATTAGTCAAACTTTAATTGATTATGAAACCTGATACACACCAATTGAAAAAAAAAATTAGCTCTTGTATTTTTTGTTAGTAAGTTGTGGCATTATTTACTAAATGCTGAAATACAAGTCAACAAAATTTGATCCTCTTAAGCATCCTTTTAATAAAATAGATCTCTTCGGATGCTTAGCTAAGTAGCTGATGTTGTTAATTGAGTTTGACCTTAAGTTTTTTTCACAAAAATCAATTAAAGGACAAGCCTAAACCGATCACTTAGCTGATGCCCCTTCTCCTCTCACTTTACCTAATCATGTGACTCTTTTCCTGATGACAATGTCTTGATAGCAGATGTGAAAACATGGGAATTGTATTTCAATGGATCTAAGTGTAGAACAAGTTCTAGTGTTGGAGTGGTATTAATTCTACCCAAAGGAAATCATATTCCCTTGTCCTATCAATTAAATTTCCTATGTATAAATAACATAGCTAAGTAGGAGGCATTAATTGATAGATTGTGAGCTACTTTAACCATGGGTGCTAAAGATATCGAGATCTTTGGTGATTCACAATTAGTAATCAAAATAAACATGAAAAATTATCAAAATACAAGGATATTACAATGAAACTCTTAGAGAATTTTGAATCATTCACCATTGATAACATCCCACAATAAGACAATCAGCATGCAGATGCGATGACAAGTGCAGCTTCTCTTATATCTCCACATGATCCCTCAATAGACTTCACCTTTATTATTCATCCAATCATGAAACCTTCAATTGATATACAATTAGAAGATGTTTTAACAACTCAAGAAGACTCACGAGAATGGTATGACACAATATACAATTATTTAAAAGATGGTACCATTCCTGAGCCCAGAATGACAAATACTCAAAATCGTTTATGCAAACTAGAAGCCAAATACGTAATCCTAGCCAATGTGTTGTATAGAAGATCATTCAAGGGTATCTTACTGAGGTGCCTTAGGGACTTTGAAATTCCTATAGCCCTCGATTAGGCTCATGCTGGTGCCTGCGAGGGTCATTTTGGAGGACAGTCATTAGTGCAAAAACTTATCCATATGGGATACTATTGGAGACATATGGAAAAAGAATGTTTTGCTTATGTTAAATGATGTCACAAATGTCAAGAACACAACAATATAATTCATGCCCCTACTTCTTGTTAAAAGCCAAGATCAGATTTGCAAACCGAAAAGACCTTCCACAGAAGAGAAAATAAAAAAAAGCAGAGAGGTTGCAAAAGAATGTGCAACATAATATTATTCGAAAGTTCAATAATTACAAGATAATGATTTGTTTTATAAAAGAAAAAATGCATAACCCTAATCTTATCTTGAGCAAAAAGATAGCTCAATAAGATAAGGATAAGAACCTATAACTTAGGAATTAAATAAAGCCTAAGTAAACTTATGCAAGCGTAATTAAATATTAATTACACCAACACCCCCCTATAAGTGTAACTTAGGGAGAGGAAAATTATTATGCAAAGATGAGTCCCAGAAACAAGGCCTGATCAGGTACTCATTTACAAATGTAATGATGAGGTAGAGAAGGAAAACCTAGTGGGACAAAACCCCCCTACAATGAGATGACTACTACAAAGAAGCACTGGAAGAACATTGTGGGGTAACACTAGAACCACAATCCGAAAAGCAAGGAAAGATACTTCTATCTACAACTAAAACCAAAAATGGAATCATGTTAATGTGACAGCAGACCCGATGCCACGGAACACTGGAAAACTCACAAATTGGAACAACCTTGGAATCTGTGAAGCAACAGTAGATGATGTGATGACAAAATCTAGAAACTGTGTATCTCAATGCCGATGCCAAACTGTGACTAAAACTCTTCCATGGGAAGGAGTACCAAAAAAGACTCTAGAACATTAACCATAAAAATATGGCCCTCAAACTAAGAAGAATTTGAACCAATGTGGATCAAGAAACATAATCTCTCAACTGAAGTGTGAACCAAAGAATCTGATATGTGTCAAGCAATAGCAAAAAATGTGGCCAAAAGAAACTAGGAGACTAGATATAACCCATACGAGTTGCCATCAAAACAAAATGGATATGGAGATCAAAGTCAAAACTACACTCTAATCAGATTTATTATGCAAGAAACCCCCCTGAATGGAACTTTATCTTAGTTCATTTATTACAATAACCCAATGATTGTAAAAGGAGAGCATCCTAAACATGTATAAACAGAAAAATAAAATAGACCTCTGATCTGTGTAGAGGACTGAATCATCTTTCCAATGCTGCAAGAATGACGAAAAACGGATCACCGAGTCAAAAGATATGCCCTCCAGTGTGAAAACAACAACATCTGAGTTCAAAGGCCTGCAAAATAATTCTGGAGAAAAATATGGTAAAAACACCAACACCACTGGATTGGTGTCGAAATCAGCTTTCCAATGGTATCTTGTTTGCAAAAAATGGAGATCGTATGCAAAACATATGCTCGATTTGGTGAAAATAGCTCTAGAAAGCCCAATAAGGCCTACAGGCAGCCCAGGGGACTAAAACAAATTAGCCCCTTCCTGGGGGCCGGCGGTTGGGAGCTGGGGCAAAGCTCCTGCTCGCCCATACGATTACCAGTAGATCTGAGGGGACTGGCTGGGCTGGCGCATAGTGCCTGGTCCTTAATAGGACCACCGCTAGCGTTAAGTTAACAACTTGCGTGGGCCGCTGTGTCTCCTGGCTCACCATGTGACCGTATGGATCGCATTAAAACTCCGTGAGGACGAGAATGTGGCCGGGCGGGCGGAATAGTTGGGGAGGAAAGCGAGGCTGCAGCTTAAGGGTCACCGGGTGGCGGATTGTTCAAGAGACTAGGCTGCTACGATGGATGTTGAAAAAAACATTTTAAAATTTTTTCAATTTTCATTTTATCGAAGATAAAGAGCCTATCGCCCTTTGACAATTTTTTTTCCTCTTCCAAAACCAACCTGGCTGAAATTGACGGTTAAAGGGCATTTTTAGGGTTTTTGGCCGGTGGAATGCTATGGTGACCTCCTCGCTTCGCTCAAACCGCTTCCAAAATTTTACATACCTCTCAGATCTTGCAAAATTGGATCTTGAAACCTCACAATCTAAAATGATGGCAAAATCTGCAAAACAAAAGCTAATCCTAAATTTTTCCACATAGATGAACTCAAGGCATGATACCCTGGAGGAATCCCGAATGAACCTTGCAATGATTTTCTCAAAAAATATGAGAAGGGGTTGCAAATCAAGGCTCTGATACCATGTTAGAAACCAAGATCAGATTTGCAAACCGAAAAGACCTTCCACAGAAGAGAAAATCAGAAAAAGCAGAGAGGTTGCAAAAGAATGTGCAATATAATATTATTTGAGAGTTCAATAATTACAAGATAATGATTTGCTTTATAAAAGCAAAGATGCATAACCCTAATCTTATCTTGAGCAATAAGATAGCTCAATAAGATAAGGATAAGAACCTATAACTTGGGAATTAAATAAAGCCTAAGTAAACTTATGCAAGTGTAATTAAATATTAATTACACCAACACTTCTAAGCTCTATGCCCAAATTCCCATTTGGTCATTTTCAGTATGGGGATTGGATCTCATTGGTAAAATTTGACCACCCTCCTAGATGCTAAACATACATTTATCATAACAGCAACCTGGACTACTTCACAAAATGGGTGGATGTTATTCCTCTTCGATCTATAAATGCTGAAGTAATTTGTTGTTTCATATTGGAACACATAATTGCTCGCTTTGGACTTCCTTTTGCAATAGTTTCAAAAAATGGAACCCCATTTAAGAATAATGACATAAAGAAATTTCTTGAAACATTCAACATTCAACATCTATTTTCCACACCATACTATCTACAATCCAATGGACAAGTTGGAAGCACTAATAAGATTCTCAAACAAATCCTAAAGAAAAATGTTAACAAACATCATAAGGATTGGCATACATAATTACATTACGCACTTTGGACTTATCAAAAAAGTGTTAGATTATCCACAGGAGCTACACCCTATAATGTTGTTTATGGTACCAATGTGATCATGCCTTTGGAGTTAGAAATTCCTATGCTATGAATTACTCTTCAAGACCTTATTGATGATACCACTTATAAAGACCAATGATTACACTGGCTTGAGATGCTCAATAAAAATCATATCAATGCTCTTGAGCATCTCCAGGCTTACATTAAACAACTACAACTAAAAGACAACACTCATGTCATTCCTCGAACATTTCATAAGGGTGATTTCATTCTCTATGAGAATCAACACAATACTCATGCTGACCATGAAGACAAAGATAAATTTAGTCCTAATTGTTTGGGACCTTACATAATTGATACTAGTTATGGGTTTGGTGCTTACATATTAACAGAGCTCGATGGAACTCCTCTTAAGGAACATATTAATGCCACACATCTACATCGGTATTACATCTAGTCTCTTTGAATAGTATGAATAAAAAAGTGCAGTGTTGTCTAAAGTTATTTGGTTCCATTCTAAATACTTTCACATTGCTTTGTTCTTGAAAATTAATCATATGTTTGTCTTGAACACTAGGGTAATTATTTAAGTCATTTTTATAATTACTTTAGGTTTTATACTATTCACCCTCATGTTATGTTAAGTTTGATCCTTATATGAATTATAGGTGTATCTAATTTAACATACCCTCCTTTAAAGTAACAATGTTGTATCTAAAGTGAAATTGAAATATGTTTTACATTAGATCACGTCAATCATGTTAAATCATGTAGATATTAATTAAATAATTTTACAAATTTTTAATTAATCACATTGCCATTTAACATTTAACCACAATAAGACATATTGCAAAACATCAAATGCTCATATATATATATCCAAATTTTTATGTACATCTCATCATAATATACAAAATCACCAAGGTCTATGAGAACTAGACCCCTCAGGCTCTGGTGCCAGTGATCCCATCCCCAAACATCATGAGACGGTTGTGTGTAATCATGATCATAATCTTCCAACTCTGAGTGCAAACTCCAGACCTTGTACTTTTGCTTGAGCTACATGACACTCCTCTACTATCTAATCCCTCTCCACTCATAGCTATGATATCTCTGTATGTAGTCTCTCCACCTCTGCTAGAGTCTAGGATGAATGTCCTACAGTCTCAACTCGATGGAGTAATCTCCTCATACTCTTATACACTGCCTGTAGCCTCATAAAAGGTTTGAGTGACTCTAGCTCCTCCATGATTAGTGGGGGCACATAATGAGGGTCCATCTCCTCCACATCGATGGATGCAGGTACTATCTCTATATCATCCTAATGATAGAATTCTCTCCAATCTCTCATTTCTCCTGCAAGGTAGAAATAATACACAATCAATAAACATCATCATGATATATATATATATATAAAGCATAAAAACTAAAGTACATGCATAAAATCAAATATCATCACCTATATCTTTAGTAGGCTGAGGGATATCAACCTCATCCTCTTTGGGGGGCATGGAGGACATGCTAGCCTCTCCATGATCATGGGTACCAATGTCTACTATATCTACTACATGCGATCTAGTCACAAGAATGTGCGAGGACTCTCCCCACTTGTGTTGATCCTTAGCTACTACCTCATCACCCTTGCTCAAGGGTGGCTCATCCTCCTCATCCTCCTCTCCTCCATCCTAGCCCTCATAGTCAGGATCAACATCTGAATCATACTCATCATCAATAAAATCAATAAATATATCTACCACCCTATATCACACATCCTCGGCCATGTCCTCTACCTCATCTCCCTCATTTGGTCCTGGTCTTGCATCACCTATTGGGGACATTGATCAGAAATACAGGAGTTGGTTGTGTCACTAACCACCACTCCTCATGCTCATCTATGCTTCCAATGTCATCAACATCAGAGACTGGTGGCCAATAATGATCTGAATCATCAGAGTCACTCTGGACAACATGGTCTATAGTGAGTCATATTGTGTCACCTGGCCTCTGGGCACTCCACATTGATCTCCTGATGAAGGGGTATGCCCTCAGTGGTGTCTATACCTTCCAAAACTATCGCATGACTCAACCATAATAGAAAGGAAATACTACATAGGAATGTTGACCAACCAAAAATCTATCCATTTGCATCCTCCTCAGCTGCCCTGTGGGATTTGGCCATTGTAGTGTGAGTAGATAAGGTCTCTAAAGGATCTCGTCCTCCTCTAGTTGGTTAAATCTCACCCTCCAAAAATGCAAGTCTCCATACTGCCACAAGCATCATAGACGATAGTCGAAGGCCCATGGATACCCTGTGGCTATAGTACAGGGGAAATTGACAAGCCCGATGCATGTAATATGCTCAAGGAACCACACCTACAGAAGCGTACAGTGCACCATACTATCTATTTCCCGAAAAGAAAATCAACCAAGATCATAATAAAGATGT
This sequence comes from Sequoia sempervirens, assembly GCA_007258455.2. Classification (NCBI taxonomy): domain Eukaryota; kingdom Viridiplantae; phylum Streptophyta; class Pinopsida; order Cupressales; family Cupressaceae; genus Sequoia; species Sequoia sempervirens. The sequence goes on from VDFB02332325.1 coordinate 51,968, forward strand.
GCTAGGCTACAACATCCCCAAGCACAGACTGTCTTGTACTCTTCCATCCCACAAATCAGGTGAACCAATCCTCCATCAAGGTGTGTCGCTCATCCATCTGGATTGAGTACTAGAGCCACCATGTGCATCATAATCCATCTCACTATGGGGGCTCATGAATATGGAAGCATAGGTAGCTCAATTCACACTCTCATGTGCTCATCATGAACAGGTCCATCAAGGAAGTACTACATGTCCACCTTCTTGTGAAATGACCGATTCCTTAGAAATATACACATTCTCCCCAAATAGGAACCAAAATAATTTGGTGTACATCCTCTAAGGTTATGGTCATCTCCCTAGTCGGGAGGTGAAATGTATATGTATCGGCATTCCAACACTCGTATAGGTCCATCAACATGGCATTGTGGTATCTCATAGGAGGCATAAGATATTCCCAATAGATTCCTACTACTTGAAGATGGTCCATCTCCTCTATTGATAGTGTTGGAGCTAAGTCTCTAAGAAAACTTATCTGTCTCCCCCCTAGCTGATGTCGTGACTGGGCGGGTACCTATCAAAATCACAACAATATACTCTAAAAATTAATCTAACATCTTTCATTTTTACATCATTCATCATGCAAGTATAAAGTCCATCTAGTATTCTTTTCTAAAGGCCCTAGACACTTTACAACCCTTTTGGGACACTTTGCAAAGAAATGGGACACTTCGCAAAGAAATGGGACACTTTGCGAAGAAACGAGACACTTTGCGAACAAAAGGGACACTTTGCAAACAAATGGGACACTTTGCAAAAAAGGGGACAATTTGCGAAAAAGGGGACAATTTGCGAAATTTTTTCCAAGATCCTAAATTAACCTATAAATACATTAAAAATCATTAAATCATTGCAAAATCACTAAACAAAATTTGCAAAATTGACTCACCTTGTGATACAGCTCACCACATGTCACCTACTCTCGAAGCTCATCCAGTCATGAAGGCTTGTAACCCCATCTACTCGACATATTCTCATCTCACTTGTCACTCTCAAGCTACAAGAAGGTAAAATGAAATTGCAAGTAACAAACTACTCTCATTTACCTCTTTTAACCTATTTTCATCCCTTTTACTCTTATGCATTAAAATAGGGTTATTTTCTTTCTCAAGAGTTAATAAAGTACCTTTTCTTCAAAATAACATAAGAGGAGCTAGGGAACTCCATTTTTGACACTATTTGATGCATTGGAATCGTGATTTCGTACCTAACATCATAAATCATATATATTTACATGGCATGGTACTTGGAAATTCCCTACGATATGATTGTTACTTCTTCGATGTGGCTAGATTGCTACCTTGATTCCACCTTCGTAAAGCAAGAAAAATCAAGGGGGGGCATACATCTAGCCTCAAATTTGATTCCTAGAAGTTAGATAAAAGGATTTTGGACAATTAACAAATTTTTGTTGTAGGATGTAGTTCCTAATGTTGTGGTTTTACAGATAACTACATCGGGGGCTTCATTCTCTCGTCTTTTGAATAAGTATCCTTTTATATAATAAAGTGTACTATTTAGAGTCCTTTAGCTTACATATGCACACATAGTCATATGGGCACTAAAGTGGGGGCTAAATATGGCATAGAAAATTGGAAACTCTTGAGAAAAGAGACAATGCCATGCTTAATTTTGACCTACTTTTGAATACCCCTACATTATTCATTCTTAAAAACAATATTTATAGGCCCCTCAGACCCATTATTTTTATCTAGAGGCCCGTTTCACTTAAAAATCATCCAAATCTTGACAAATAACACTTAATTCATTCATATCCCGAAAACCCACCTCCAAAAACCACTAGTGGCACCATTTTCCACCTTGGGAGAATGAGTCCCCTTTGGTGGGACCCATTCACCAAGGGTGGTGAATGAGTCCCTTTTGGGGAAAATTTCAATTTTGAGTGGGAATTTCACCAATTTAATTTAATTTTTCAGTGGATGTCAGCCTCTTAGGTCTAAATAATGGGAAATTTAGGTATTGATGCCTATGAATACACATTTTAGGTCACTTTTTCACATCTCCTAGTCATTTTTACAAAAGAAAATTCAAAAGTCCAGTATTAAGAGTCTTCCATAAGAGGTTTCATTAGCATTTTCTACATCAAAGTTGAAGCTTTTGGACAACAAGATAGGGTTTTTTGCAAGTCTTCAAGCTCACTTCTCATTCAAGATCCAACATTGTAAAGAGTTGATAATGGATGCCTATGGAGAATCATGGAGAAATCTAGGCTGAGGAGATGCAACTAGCCATCAAATCACACCTAAAGGCTTGTTTTCAAAGTGATTCCATCTTCAATTTTCTCTCTATCTTTAGATTTAAGGTTTGCATAACATTTGCATGTCATTTACACTGATTTGAGATGTAAGGTTTCTTGGATTGAAGTTTTGCATCATTCAAATCACATTTTGTCATCTTATTCTAGCACATTAGAATAAGGTTTTGTCTTACTTCAAATTTTCCTAGTCTTAGACACACTTAAGACGGGTTTTATGCAGATTTTGTTCATTCAAGGTTTAATTACCAACTTAGGGGTTTAACCAAGGAAAAACCCCATTAGACAACAAATTTAAAGCTATTTTGCGGGTATTTTAAGAGATTCATATCCGCCTTTCTCGTCACATTCTATATGCTTGGTATATTATAGATTAAAATTAAAAAAAATGAATTTCATGAAGTTTTGACCAAGTTAAGGTGGTTAGACCGAGTTTTTGCGATGCCATAAAAATATTGGGTAACCATAATTAATTATTTACTTGAAAACAAATTACAAAAAATGCATCACATTGGTACATGAGTCCTCTACTCTATATATAAAAATCTTATAAAAAATATTATCATTTTATTGTGAGCAGGGTGGTCGCATTAAAACACCTACTTTATTTTTCCCGAAATTAGAGTACTACTCAAGATTGAAATTTAAAATTTCATTAAATAGGATTCTGTTTTTAAACAAACCTAGTAGTTTAGAAATTGCATTCAATTTTCTACAAATTATTTTCTTACATATTTTTGAAATAATATAGATAAATTATTCAAATTTTTATTTCAAGTTTCCTAACTCTGATTTTTCTGAATTTTTCGCCACTTAAGGGCCTGTTTTTTCCATGATGATCCTACACATACCCCCAGTTAGCCAAAAATTCAAGATTTCTAGTTTTTCAGAGTAGTTTCTAGTCTTAATCAGACTTACAGGTGCACACATTCTATGTTACAACTTTCTTTTTGGTTCTATTTGCACTTTTGTTCACCTTTTTAAGTCTTTTGTAAACGTCACTGTGTTTTCAAACACTTCATATTTCTTGGGTTTTGCATAAATAATCAATCTATTTTATCATTTTTCTACATCTAGATCATTTAATTTAGGTATAATTTAATCATAATTACATTAGTTTGAGTGAACCACCTAGATTTTTGGTGTGGGATCTATCTCTTTCCTTTAGGTGAAAGACCATAATTGAGCAAAAGAGACAACATTTCACACCTAAAAATATTTGGTTCATCATGATATAGCTTCATTTGGAAACATATGACTTGCAATAGGGATTTTTGAGTAAGCTCTCATGTCTTCTTTATTATTAACATTGACTATTTTCTACTTTAAAGTAATTTCTCATAGTAATGGTGTAGGAATCCCTTTAAATGGGTATACATTAGCATTATTATTTTAGAATTTTTTTGCATCCTATCGTTTATTTGTGTGATTCTCTTTCTTTTTGTGATGCATCATTTTCTTGGTGGTGTCATTGGGTTTGATGTCCTCTAAGAGTGCACATGATATTTCTTAGCATAGGACTTTCTTCTTAGTGGTGATGTTATGTGTTGCATTGCCTAAGTTGTGAATCTTTTATCCATGACTTGTCCTCTCTTGGACACATTAGGAATGATTTTCTCTAAGAGGAGACCTTACATGAACTAAGTGAAGTCCCTTTAAGAAAACCCTTACTTGCATCTTTGTTCATGAGTTTTTAGCATAATAAAACTTGTTAACCTTGTGAAACTCGAACCCCTCCCTTTAAGGCCACCAAGCATAATATACCTTTCTTTCCAATAGAGCCTTCCCCTTATTCATAGTGTTCTTAGCATAGCACAGCTTGTTAGGCCTTATGAATCCCAAAGCCTTAGTTTTGTAGCACCCTATTGGAGTCATCAAATGGATAGCTTCGATATGGTTAGTATAGGGAGAGCCTATAGACTTGGCATTACTTTCTCATTGAGCCACTATCTTGGGGCCTCACCTAGTTGACATTCTAAGGTTCCATTAGCCCAGAGTGAATACGTGCGTTGTTTGCATAGTGGACATCATGTTCTACTTGTGAACTTTTTTGGAGAAAACAACCAAGACATGTTCCATATCATGTTGGATAGTTGAGTGCATGCATTGTTTGCATAGTGGACATCATGTTCTACTTGTGAACGTTTTTGGAAAAAAAACCAAGACATGTTCCATATTGTGTTGAATAGTTGAAGTTTGATCCTCCCCCTTCTGTGGATAAATAGTTGAGATGTTTTCCTCATCACATTGGACAATCGAAGCTTGATTCACATCCCATTTTCTTTCTAGGCTTTAATGTTGTATGATTGAGTATCTTTGTCATTGCTACATATATGTGTCTACTTTAGTGTGAGTTTGACACAGGGTCATCCTCTCACTAAAGTGGGGGATGAATGTAGTGTAGGAAAAATTATCCCTTCTTCACACTTAATTTGGGAATTAATATTAAAATGAACTTAAAAATACATTAATTTAGTGTTGCAATATGTATTTTACATATTCACATTAATTTTAGGGTTGTATTAGTTAAAATGGGCTTAATTATGCCTTAATGTGGTGTTTTAAAGTGTATCCATTTACATTTTCACACTTATTTAGGGCTTCATTAATTAATTTAGGTTAATTTTCTTTAATTGTCCCCTTTAATTCAAATCCAAGCCTAATTAATTGCATTTTCCAAAGAGGAAACCCGACATTCATTAATGCCATAACATAACACTTATAATTGAGCATTGTGTGTCCTAGGTAAGTGTCCTAGGACCCATTCTCCCATGGGTGAATGGGTCCTCACTTAGACCTAGGACCCTAATTTAAATTATGTTTTTGGTAGTATTTTAACAATTTCAAATCTATATTCACATGTTGGCTTCTATTATGTGAATTTTTGGAAATTAATGTTACTTACCTATAAATATAAGGTCATTTCACTAAGTTTCACTTAGAAAATTCAAGTTATCTTAAGAACACTTTCAAGAGAGCAGTTTTGGACCATTTCAAGAGCATTTCAAGGCATTCAAGAGCAGAATTATTGAAGAATTATTGTGGAAATCAAGATCCTATTGTCATGTCAAGGTCTTCTTCCATCATGCATATTATTGGAGCTAATATGTTGATGTAGTGTTCAAGATCCATTCAAGCATTCAAGGAATTGTTTCAACTCAAATTTCAAGATCAAGATCCACATCCATTGAAGCCATTTCATGCTAGTTGTAGATTTATATTCCAAGGTTCATTCAAGGGTTTGGTGAGTCATGGCATTTCTTTGTTCATTCATTGTTCCTTCATGTTTAATTGTTTCATTACAAGGTTTAATTACCAAAATTATGGGATTTGACCAAGGAAAACCCCCATTCACCAAAAACAAAACATTTTTCTCTCTTGATCTGTGTTTGCAAATTTAGGTGGAAGATATCTTGAAGAGAAAAAATGAAGAACTTGTCAAAGTTGCATTTTGTTGTCACCATTGTTATGATTTCATATAAACTCAAACTCACCTACAATATTTATTTCAAACTATCCGACTATGAAAATCGAGAATATGGGAGTGCATACACACAAGCAAAGAACCCAAAAACCATTTTTATAGAGCCCTAACTAGGACCCATTCGCCATAAGGGAAATGAGTCCTTAGATAGCTTCAAAAAATAACTTTTGGTGACTAGTGCATACCTTCTTACCTTTCTCATATCTATAATTTGATTTCTAGTTCCATCAATATTGAGCTTAATCTTCAAGATCCAAGTTGTATATTTCATTTTGGAGTTAGTTTTCTATTTTTTAATCTTTCTCCCCAAAGTGTTGTTTAATCAGGGCCCCCATCCTTGCTAAGAAATGAAATCAATAGATTCACACCTTGAATTGATTCACCTCAAGTTTGTCAGTCATTTCATTGTGTGGATCTCATTTCCTAATGAAATAAAGGAGAATAGGTCTCTTATCTTACCATATATTTGATTCACCCCCATTTTCAAAACCAAATAAAACCTATTTCCCTTCATTTTATGTATATGGCCTAGAAGTGACTTTACAATGCCACATGGTCAGCCCACAATACTGTGTTCCACTTTTTGGTCAAAGTAAGACATTGAAATCAACATTTTTCACTAAAATTTCACTCTATGAAACCCATAGCAACTAAACCATTAATAATTTTTAGATGATGTGAACTATGGATTTGTGAGGAGTTATGTGTATATTCTAAATATATATTTATAAAAAATTAGAAATAAATTGTAATTTTTTATGTAGTTTTTAATAACTTGTTTTTTATACTAAATAATATTTTAAAAAGTTACATTTATGTCATAATGCATAACATTTTTTATTGAAAGGATAAATTATATTTGTTTAAATATAGATTTGTAACATCAATATCTAATGCATGGATATATTTATATAATTTTTTGTTTCATTTTTTTTTATTAATTTTTCAAGTTAGAGTAATTTCAATTTGTACATAGGTGTATGTCATAAGGCATAACTTGTTTTGTATGTTCTTTTTCTTTTTTTTTTAAACAAGAACATCAATACCTAATGCACACATATTTTTTAGATTTTTTTCTCTATTTTTTTTTTCCACATGTGTGAAACAAATACCTTGATGTTTGATGAAAAAACTACATTTAACAAGAAATTAAATTTAAATATAATAAAAAATTAAAAATATTTAAAATTAAACTTGTTTGAAATCTTATAATAAGGGATACATACTTGCAAAACATTATTTCTAAATGATTTTATTTGATCCCTCAAAGGTGAAGAAAAAGTTTTTGTCAACATTTTGAATGTGCGAAGGAGAATCCATTGTGTGTATGATTTAAGACTAGAGGGGTTTTATCCAAGGGGGTTTGATCTAGGGGGTCTTATCTAACCCTTTATAATTAAAACCATTTTGGTGAAATTGTTGGAAAAATAAGGACATACAACTAAGAGGGGGGGCTGAATCAGTTGTCACAAAATAATAAGCTTTTCAAACTTAACTTAATCTCAGATCTGATGAATAAGCAATTAACACATTAGAGAGACATCTAGAACACTAAGATTTTTTTACATGGAAACCTTGTTAGGGGAAAAACCATGGTGGATGTTATTCCACAATATCATACCCTATTAAAATTATAATGAAAATAATAAAGGGGAATGCACATGCATTCAAGCACACTGCCTAGAGCTCACTGCTCAGTTGCAAAAGGGGCTCACTTCCCAACAATATAGAATAGAATTAAATCCAGAAGGTACAAACTAATAAAATAGCTTCTGCACAAGCTTGATTACAGTTCCAATTAAGCACATAAAACTCCTTCACTTTTCACTCAAACTACTTCACACTTTGCTCAATCTTCTTCACACTTTGCTCAGCAATCGAATGATATTTGCACATACACACATAGGAGCACACCCATCACACTTTACACTGATGAAACAATCACTCTTATATATCCACTACATGAGATTACATCGATAACTTAGTCAGCTAGAAAAAATAAAACATATTTGCAATGTCAGCCGAAATTTACAATTAAATTTTTAATGTGAATCCACCAAGGTCAGCCACAACATAGTGGAGACCCAAAAAAATATTCACGAGCGTGCCAAAGATTCAAATTTTACTTTTCAAGGATCCACAATATGTTACCACCATCATGTAGGCCAGGAACATAAAAACCCAAACGTGCACAAGAAAAATTTTCAACCACGAGCACACCGATAGTGTGGATGTACCACAAAGATAGAGCATGATCTAGAAACATCCAAAAACACTAAGAAACAATAGAGAAACATCTGTAACAACTAGAATTACCAAAATCACACAAACTTCACTCAGAAACACTAACATAGACCACATAAATACTATCAGACCACATCACGATCAAATCTATACGTAGACCTCTGAAACTTCCAGTAGATGATCTAGATACTCTAAAAAATAAACCCTTTAGTCCATAGTAGCTAATCTTCAACGTATAGAACAAGACGTCTTCATGACCTACATAGTTCCACTAGGAACCTAGAACACTTTCTTTTATAATTTTCTTAATATCCTCGACATATATAGCCTATGATGTATTGAACGCTAATAGTATTGACATCAATGACAACCACATATCAGCAACACATCCACAACATCCAATAGAAACCCCTCCATGCTTAAATCATTAAATTTTCTAAAAAAAATGTGATTTCAAGAAAAATTCAAGATGTCCCAAGTTTGGGACCCATTATGCATACCACATAATTTGAAGAGTAACATTTTCCTAGAGGGAGGAAGAGATATTCTCACATATCCTATTTGGATGCACTTCACCTTTCACTATTCTTGTGAAAGGAATTCAACACTTTATCCCTATTTATTTATCCCTTGTAAGACTCCCTTCCCTCCATAAACACTCTAGTGATAATTTCTATGGTCTCTTCAAACACATCAAAAATCCTTTGATGTGAACTACTCTATGTTTCCATTTTTTTGAAAATTCCACAGAGTGAGTAAGTTCAAAAACCATTCAATATCTCCATGAAATTGGACAACCCCTCTTGCTTTTATGTATTATCTAGACATTGAAGTCCTTCACCAAAGTATAGGAGATGGGATCCACATTCTTTTTATCACCTCCTACAACAATAGGAATAATTTCATGATAGTGGCATATCTAGGTCATTGAAACAACCAATATTTACTTTTCTCCCACCTTTTAAATTGAGTAGAAAAGGAAAAGTATTATAATTATTATGGAAAACTAAGAAAAGAAGCTTCTCAACTATCAAAGACTTGTCCAAATATCTGACATAATGATAAAATTTATCATAATGATATGGTTTTTAATCCCATCAATCCACGGCTTATGATAATTTTTTGTTAATAATGGAGTAGACCAAATCCCTTAAACCATCATGAGTAATATCCCAATTATCAAAGAAATCAACAACTACATTCTCTTCCTATATGTATGTATGATTTCAACCATAGGGAGAGAGTTTAGAATTCCCAAGGACTCATATATAATGGATTCAACTAACCATCTAGGGGTATCAGCATTGGAAAGATAATTCAAAATGTTTAAATAGTTTCCTTTCACGACAAGCTATGTAATGTCAAACTATTTATCTCTAGGGAGACACCTCAATGAGCAAGACAATATTCAACAAAGTGTGCTATAGAAAATTAGACCCTCTTGAGAAAAGAGATAATTTCACACATAATTAGACCCAATTTTGAGTCCCTTCACATCATTTCCATTTAAAACAACATTTATAGGCCCCTTAGACCTATTAATTTTGATCTAGAGGCCTGTTTTACTTGAGAAATCACATAAAACCCAACAAAAAATTTTAATTATGTCATACCCCGAAAACCCACCTTCAAATAGTAGTAGTGGGACCCATTTGCCACCTTGGGTGAATGAGTCCCCTCTGGTGCAACCCATTCACCAAGGGTGGCGAATGAGTCCCCTTTGAGGGAAAATTCAAATTTAAGTGGGAATTTAATCAATTTATCTTTAATTTCTTGTGAATGTTGGCATCTTAGGTCTAATTAACGGGAAAATAAGGTGTTGTTGCTTATAAATACTCATTTTAAGTCATTTCACACATCTTTTATCATCTTTTTTTCATCTCTCAAGAGCAATTTTTAGGGTAAAGTCTTCCACAACAAGTTTCATTAGCAAAAGTTAAAAGTTTTAGGGCAGCAAACTAGGATTTTTGTGTTGGATGTTGTGGATGTCTTGCTGATATGTGGTTGTCATTTATGTCAACACTATTAGAATTTGGTGTATTAGAGGCTGTATATGTCAAGGATATTGAGAAAATTGTAAAAGAAAGTGTTTCAGGTTCCCAGTGGAACTGTGCATGTCATGAAGGCGTCTTGTTCTTTATGTTGAAGTTCAAATTCTATGTACTAAAGGGTTTATTCTTGAAAGTATCTAGATAATCTATCAGAAGTTTCAAAGGTTCGTGTATAGATTTGATAATGTTGTGATCTGACAGTGTTTTTTGTGGTCTTTATCAGTGTTCTTGAGTGAAGTTTGTGTGATTCTGGAAATCTCAGTTGTTACAGATGTTTCTCTATTGTTTCTTGGTGTTCTTGGATGTTGCTAGATCATGTATTGCTAGATCATGCTCTATCTTTGTAGTATGTCCACATTAATTGGTCTGCTTGTGGTTGAAGATCTTTTCTTGCACATGTTTGGTTTTTCATGTTCTTGGCCGACATGATGATGGTAGCATGTTGTGGATCTTCTAGGTGAAATTAATTGAAGTCTTTTTGTGTTGGAGATATTGATTTGGGTCTCCACTATGTTGTGGCTGACCATGGTGGATTCATATTAAAAATTTATTTGTAAATTTGGGCCAACATTGTGAATATGTTTTATTTTCCTAGCCAACTAAGTTGTTGATGAAATATCATGTAGCAAATATATAAGAGCGATGGATTCATAGATTGAAAGTGTGCTTTGAGTGTTGGGTGTGCTCCTATGTGTGTATGTGTGAATATCATTCGATTGTAGTGGTGTGAAGAAGATCGAGTAAAGTGTGAAGTAGTTTGAGAAAAGAGGAGTTTTTGTGCTTAATTAGATTGTAATTGTTGTGCAGAATTTTTTTTTCAATTCATACCCTCCATATTTTAATCCTATTCTATCTTGTTGGGCAGTGACCCCCTTTTGTAATTGAGTAGTCAGCTCTAGGAAGCGTGCCTGTGCATTCCCCTTTATTGATTTCATTATACATTAATAGAGTATAATCTTGTGGACTAACATCCACCTCTTTTTCCCCTAAGGGTTCCACGTAAAAAAAAATCTTTGTGTTCTCTCTCTTGATTTTTTAATTATTTATGGTTAATTTCTTATTCATCATATCTAAGATTAATCTAAGTGAAGTTTGAAAATTTTATTATTTTATGACAACTGATTCACGCCTCTCATTTTTTTGTCCTTATTTTTCCAACATTTTCCAGGTCTTAAAGCTCCCTTCTCTTGTCAAGATCCAACATTGCAAAGGGTTGATGATGGATTCCCTATGGTGAATCATGAAGAAATCTAGGGTGAATAGGTGCAACTAGCCACCAAATCATGCCTAACGACTCGGTTTCCTATTGACTCCATCTTCCATTTTCACTCTATCTTCATATTAAGGTTTGCATCTTGTTTGTTTATCATTTTCATGTCATTTCATTCCTATTTTTCATGTGTTGTAAGGTTTCTAAGGTTGATATCTTGCATCATATAGATCATCTTTGCATGTCTTATTCTAGATCAATAGAATAGGGTTTTTGTTATGATTCAAACTTTCCTATTCTTTAACACATCTAAGGCTAGGGTTTACTCATATTTTTCTCTATTCAAGGTTTAATTACCCAACTAGGGGTTTGAATAAGGTAAACCGCCCATTAGACAAACATTTTCAAGCTCTTTTGTAGAAATTTTCTAAGATCCAAGATTGGGTATCCATCAGAAATTGTTGTACAGGTGTAAAGGTGTAAAACAAAATTTTGAAGTTGTAGAAATTTCAAGGTGGAATAATTCACCATGCTTGGTGAATGAGTCCCTCCCGAGGTGCAAAACTGAGTTAGATTCAGATCCAGGTTCCCGACTGTAAGAAAATAGATTATGTGTAGAAAAGTCTCAACCTGGGACTAATTCACCCAAGGTGGCGAATGAGTCCCAGTCAACCTAAAGTCAAGCTTCATTAATTTTCCAGATTTTTCTTCAGTCATTTACAATTTTCTAGGTGTGTATGTTTTGACAAACAACTTTTTGTTTAGGTTAATTTGCATTTTTGTTCATTCTTTCATGTTTTTTGCATAACACAACGTGTTTTCAAACATTGTGTAAATCTTAGTTTTGCATTCATTTTCATTCATTTAGATCAGTCAATTGCATTTATTTAACTTCATTTAGGCTAGAGAATATCACACATAACATTGTTTGAATGAACTAGTTACATTTTTGGCCCTACCTTCTTTCCTTTTAGGTGAAAAACCCTAGAAGGGTTAGAGAAGTGTTAGAGAGCCAAAAATATACAGTTCATTTTGGTGAGCCCAACTCTTGAACATCATATCATTCTGATTTAAATTTCTAATTGCATCTTAGGTCTTCCTTATTTCATAATCTTGCATTATTTTACATCTTTAGGATTCTTAAACATTGCATTAGTAAAAGCATTATTTAGATCTCACTATTGCATTGCATTTCATTCAATTATTTCACCATTCTGTATTTGCATTTTCTTCCTACATTTTATAGCTTTGAGAATCTTTAGAAAACACAAAAAAATTAGAAAAATATTAAAAAAATCATCTCCTAGGACTCATTCACCACCTAGGGCGAATTAGTCCCTCTGTAGTTTTGCATCATCATTTCTAGATTTTAATTTCGTGCATTGCATCTTTCTATTTTCTATCATTATCATTTTATTATAGTTCAGCTATTTTTTGTTTTCTTAGCTTAAACTTCATTTATTTTCATGGAATTTATGGATAGTCTTAGACTTTTGCAAGTTCCATTTTTAGTAATATGTTGTAGTCCTTCCTTTTAGATTAGCTTACATTGAGGAAACTCTCGTAAATATCCATAACCAATCACACAACACATCAAATGATCCCATTAAACACATAATTCAAATTTGAAACAACATCTCATCCAAGCCAATTAGTAGTGATGATGTTGATAAGTTAGATGAAGCCCTTAAGGGCATCCTCTCACTCACTTCATCCTCTAATGCAATTGTGATGAGAAACCTAAACCCCTTAATGATAAACTTCCCCTCAAACCTTTTGATTGTGATGACTTTGATTTGTTAGATGAAGCCCTCCAAGACTTCATCTCGCATAATCCATCCACTAAAGTTTGTGCTAACCAACTCACACTAGAAAATTTTAACACTTCTAGTGCTTTTCTTGAACATCCTAAACCAGTTGATGATCGTTTCTCCCTCAAACCTTTTAGTAGTGATAATTTACATGTGCTAGATGAGTCTCTTCAAGACTTCATCTCATCTAACTCATCCGCTATGGTTTGTTGTGAGACCCCTACAATCAAAGATGTTAATGTAACTCAACCTAAACTTATTCTTTACCCACCCTCACATCCGCTTCACCCCTCTAACTAACCTCAGTACACCCTTTACCCACCTAACACCAATGTATCGTAGCAATCTAGTAATGATATTGTTGCTCATACATATAACACTCAAAACAACCTGTAACCACCACAACCACCTCCACCTTCCTTACCTTTACCTAATCCTCCTAGTGCTCCTTGATATAACCCACATCCTAACCCACATCCCAAGGAGTATGATCTTTTTGAACAATTAAAGAATACTCCTACCAAAATTTCCCTTTGGGAATTGCTTCAAAACTCACCAAACTATAACAACATTCTTCAAACCACTCTAAAACAAATCACAATTCCTCCTGGTACCACTTTGAATGATGTTGTAGCTCTCATCCAAAAAAATAATTTTGACATTACTTTTCACCACCATGTGCTCCCTCCTTTGGAGTTGCATAAACAACACGGTGCCTTTATGATAATTGTCTACTTTAGTCACATAGGTATTAAATACACTCTCATAGATAATGGTTATTCCCTTAATGTGTGTAGTGTGAGTCTCCTTGATTTCTTAAAGTTGATCGATAACAAATAATACCTGATTCTATCTCTATTCGAGGATTTGATAATACAACAAAGAAAATGCTTGGGATAATTACTTTACCTATTACGGTTGGGGTGGCTACTTTGCAAACTTTGATCCATGTCATGCCATATGATCTTTCATATAATCTTCTTTTAGGCCGACCATGGATTCATGAGGTGAATGTAGTGCCTTCAACCCTTCATCGTCTCATGAAATATGTCTACAACAATCGCATTTATCAAATTGAAATATATCTTGAGCCTGAAAGTTGCTTGCACCTTGTTACCAGTCCTTTGAAAACATTAATTCCAACCTCTACTATAGATCCTCTTGAAATTGAACATAACGATATGGAGACGGTATATAAATTATTTGGTGATGATTGGGGATCCTTAGAATTTATACCCTTGTTTATGGGTGAATATAGCCTCACACAAAAGAAAGATGTGAAACAAGAAAAACCAACAATTATGTCCACTCAAAACTTGGAACACTCATCTCAAGCATCTATCTCTTACAATATGGATGACAATGTAGCATATACAACAAATTTTGATGAGATAGATTACCAATCCTTGCCTACTCTGCGTGAAATGGAAATACTTTATGGAAAAGGCTATAAATTTGTAAAACAATTAGGCTATACTGGAAAATGGTGTGGAAAACATTAACAAGTATTTGTGTCCCTATTGAACCTAATATGAAAGAAATAAAGACCGGATTGGGATATTCTTTTTCTAAAATGACCAATGCTACTCAACGACCATCTTGAAACATTAACGTTATAACATGTCACCCGCAACACAAACTCACAATCAAACATCCTGATTAGCTTGATATAACCTTACCGCCTTCATGGACATATGTTGTTGATGATGAGGATTTGAAACAAATGTTTGGAGTTTATGATACCCTATCCTCACTTACATGAAACACATTTCTCGTGCTTTGAATGTTACCAAGCAAGAAGCAAGTGATCTCACTAGAGAGTTTTATGAATCTAAAAGTTATAAATTCAATGCACTCCCTTTAGGAGATACAATTGATGTGCTAATGGAAATTCATGATAAAGATAAAGTTATTAAGATTGGGAAGTTCCTTGATGATGAGGAACAAGAATTTATGACCACTTTACTTCATGATTTCCCTAAAACTTTTGCTTGGATATATTATGATATGCTAGGAATTGACCCAAAAATTGTGATGCAAAACATTGTCCTTGTTGCAAATGCTAAACCTGTCCATCAAAAGATCTGCAAAATGCAACCTAATGTAGCTTTGCATGTTAAAGAGGAACTAGAGAAACTTCTTGATGCAAGCTTTATTAAACCTATTGATTATTCCCCTTGGATCTCAAACATTGTCATAGTTGCAAAACCTGATAATTGTATTAGGATATGCACCAATTTTTGAGACCTGAATAAAGCCTCTTTAAAAGATGATTTTTTGCTTCCTAATATAGACATGATCATGGATTCAACTGTTGGACATGCTTTGTTGCCATTCATGGATGGATTTTCTGGTTATAATCAAATCCTTATTAATCCTCAAGATCAATACAAAACTGCCTTTACAACTATTTGGGGAACATTTTATTGGGTTGTGATGTCCTTTGCTTTAAAAAATGTTAGTTGAACTTATCAATGTGCAATGACATTAATATTTCATGATTATATTCACAAACTTTTAGAAGACTATGTCAATGATATCCTAGCTAAATCATTAACATGACAAGACAATGTGCATGCCCTTCGTAAAAATTTTGAATGCATAAAATGATACAACATGCGATTAAATCCAAAAAAATGTGTCTTTGGTATAGATAGTGGTAAACTTCTGGGGTTTGTCACATCACACAGAGGCATTGAGGTCGACACAAAGAAAATTGATGCAATCATTAACATTCCACCTCCTCAGAATATTTCATAGTTGTGTACGTTACAAGCTCAAATTCAAGCTATTCGTCATTTCGTTGCATCTTTAGTCGATCGCACATTACGGGTATGTGCAGGATCATGATGGGCCAAAAAGTGGCAATATGATGGGTATGTTGCTGATGACTATTTTTTTACCCAAAATTAATGAAATGAAAAGGGTTTTTAAAGGATATTCTTAGCTTTCCACCAATATAAATTATGCTTTACTTTGAATTTAATAAGTAATTATTATTCATTTTCTATTCAAATTGTGACTAAAGTCCTAATTGATAGGCTGATTGAAAAACATATATAGCTTTCAAATGGTATCACATTTTTTGAATCCAAAACATCGCATTTATGCTTTGCATACTATAGGATTAAAAAGAAAAATTGAATTTCATAAAGTTTTGACCAAGTTAAGGTGATCAGACATACAAGTTTTTATATTTTTAAAAAAATTGTAATAAAAATTCATAATTAATTATTTACTTGGAAAAAAATTACAAAAAAATATGCATCACATTGGGGCATGAGTCCTCTACTTATATATAAAATATTATAAAAAATATTAACATTTTATTGTGGTTAGGGTGGTCACAGGACACCTACTTCTTATTTTTTCCGAGAAATTGTACCATGTACATTAAAATTTCAAATTTTCACCAAATGAATTTTTTTTAAACAAACCTAGTAGTTTAGAAACTACATTTAATTTGCTACAGATTCTATTCTTACATATTTTTGAAATAATATAGATAACTTATTCAAATTTTTACGTCAAGTTTCCTAACTCTGATTTTTTTGAACTTTTTGCCACTTAAGGGCTTGTTTTTTCCATGATGATCCTACACATACCCTTACCTTTCATGCATCTCCTTAAAGAGGGTGTCCCTTTTGATTGGGATGAGGATTGTAAATAGGCTTTTGAGATTTTAAAGGAATATTTAGCCACTCCACCTATTTTACAACCTGTCGTGCCACATCAACCATTTATCTTGTACATTGCCGCATCTTCCCATTCTCTTGTAGCATTGTTGGCTCAACACGATGGTAAAGAAAACCTTGTTTATTACATTAGCTACACCTTAATTGATTATGAGACATGATATTCACCAATTGAAAAAAAATGTTTGGCTCTTATATTCGCTACTAGTAAGTTATGACATTATTTACTAAATGTTGAAGTACAATTTGTGACAAAGTTTGATCCTCGGGCATGTGTAGGATCATGATGGGCCAAAAAGTGGCAATATGGTGGGTATGTGTAGAGTATGTGGTTGATGACTTTTTGTACCCAAAATTGATGAAACAAAAAGGGTTTATAAAGGAGATTCTCAGCTTTCCACCAATATAAATTATGCTTTATTTTGAATTTAATAAATAATTATTATTCATTTTCTATTTGAATTATGACTAAAGTCCTAATTAATAGGCTGATTGAAAAAAATCTATAGCTTTCAAACGGTATCACATTTTTTGAATATGAAACATGCTTCACATACTATGAGATTTAAAAAAAATGAATTTCATGAAGTTTTAACCGATTAAGGTGGTTAGACATACGATTTTTTATATTTTTTAAAAGTTGTAATAAAAATTTCATAACTAATTATTTACTTGGAAAAAAATTACAAAAAATATGCATCACATCAGGACATGAGTCATACTTATATCTAGAATCTTATAAAAAATATTATCATTTTATTATGGTTAGGGTGGTTACAGACACCTACTTCTTATTTTTTCCCTAAAATTTAAGTACTACTTGCATTGAAATTTCAAATTTTCACCAAATAGATAGATATATATATATATATATTAAAAGAAACCTATTAGTTTAGAAACTACATTCAATTTTCTAAAGATTCTATTCTTACATATTTTTGAAATAATATAATAACTTATTCAAATTTTTACGTCAAGTTACCTAACTCTATTTTTATGATTTTTTGCCACTTAAGGGCCTATTTTTTCCATGATGATCCTACACATACCCCCTCTTAGATGTCTTTTCAACAAAATTGATCTTTCAGGATGCTTAGCTAAGTGGGTAATGTTGTTAACTGAGTTTGACCTTAAATTTGTTTCCCAAAAAGCAATCAAAGGCCAAGCCTTAACTGATCACTTAGCTGATGCTCCTTCACCTTCTTCTTTACCAACTCCTAATTCCTTCCCTAATGATCATGTCTTATCCACTGACATTCAATGATGGGAGTTATTTTTTGATGGATCTAAGTGTCGAACAGGTTCCGGTGCTGGTGTGATCCTAATTCCACCCGATCAAAAACCTATTCCCTTATCTTATCGATTAAATTTCTTGTGCACAAATAATACAACTGAGTATGAGGCATTAATTGCAGGTCTACAAGCTGCTTTATCCCTACATGCTAAAAATATTAAGATCTTTGGTGATTCACAATTGGTCACCAAACAAATCAATAGAACATATCAAACTAAACATGACAAATTATTAAAGTACAAAGATCTTATAATGAGACTATTAGAAAAAATTGACTTGTTCACCATTAATAACATCCCACGCAAAGATAACTGACATGCAGATGCAATGGATAGTGTAGCTTGTCTCATATCCCCCCTTGAACCTTCCATTGATTTCACCTTTATTATCCATCCCATCACTAAACCTTCGATTGATACTCTGCTAGAAAACATTTTGGTGATAACTCATGATAGTTCATGTGAATGGTATGATACCATATACAATTACTTAAAAGAGGATACCATTCCCGAACCTACCACAAAAAATACTCGAAAGTGCTTACATAAACTCACAACTAAATATGTCATCCTTGCCAACACGTTGTTTAGAAAATATTTCAATGGTCTCCTATTACGCTGTTTTAAAGATTCTGAAATCCCTATAGCGCTTGAACAGGCTCATGCTAGTGCTTGTGGAGGTCATTTTGGAGGTCACTCATTAGTGCAAAAACTTATTTTTATGGGTTATTATTGGAGACATATGGAGAATTATTGATTCACCTATGTTAAACGATGTCACAAATGTCAAGAACATAGCAATTTGATCCATGCTCCTGTTGTTGAGCTCTGTGCCAATGTGCTCGTTTAGCCATTTTTAGTATGGGGGTTGGATCTTATTGGAAAAATTTCACCACCTTCTTCCACTAGACATACGTTTATTATAACTGCAATGGACTATTTCACAAAATGGGTGGAAGCTATTCCCCTTCACTCTACAACCACTGAAGCAATTTTTTGTTTCATCTTGGAACACATAATTGCTCACTTTGGGCTTCCTTCCACAATCATTTTAACAATGGAACACCATTTAAGAATAGCGAAGTTCAAAAATTTCTTGAAAAATTTAATATTCAACATCATTTCTCTACACCATATTACCCACAATCCAATGGACAAGCTAAGAATACTAATAAGCTTCTTGAACAAATCCTTAAGAAAATATTCAGCAACAATCATAAAGACTGGCATATGCAACTATCTTACACTCTTTGGGCTTATAGAACTAATGTTCGATCATCCACAGGAAATACCCCTTATAGCCTTGTTTGTATGGTACAATGTGATTATTCCCTTGGAGTTAGAAATTCCTACTTTGCGAGGTTGCTCTCGAGATCTTTTTGACACTCACACTTATAAAGAACAATGATTACATAAACTTGAGATGCTTTTTGAATAGCGCATTAACTCTCTCAAACATCTCCAAGCTCACATTAAACAATTGCAACACAAACATAACATTCATTTTATTCCTTAATCATTTTCAAAGGGCGATTTTGTTCTTATTAATAATCAAAAAACTGCTAGTGCTAACAACAAATACAAAGATAAGTTTAGCCCTAATTGGTTGGGACCTTATGTAGTTGATACCAACTATGGGTCTAGTGCTTATCTCTTAACATAGTTTTATGGAACACCCCTTAGAGAACCTATTAATGTCATGCATCTCTGTCAGTATTATCTCTAAACTCCTTTGAATAGTATGAGTGGTATAGCAGTGTTTAAAGTTATTTGATTTCATAACTTTCACATTGTTTGGTTCTTGACAACTAAATTTTCCTTGTTTCTCTAGAACACTAAGGTAATTATTTAAGTTTATTTTATAATTGCTTTAGCTTCATACTATTCAACCTCCTATTGTGTTAAACTAAATCCCTTATTGGGGTATGTGTAGGATCATCATGGAAAAATAGGCCCTAAAGTGGGTAAAAAAATTAGAAAAATCGAGTTAAGTGGTTTATTGAAAAAATTTGAATAAGTTATCTATATTATTTCAAAATATATGTAAGAATAGAATCTATAGAAAACTAAATTTAGTTTCTAAACTACTAGGTTTTTTAAATCTATTTGGTGAAAATTTGAAATTTCAATGCAGTGAGTATTTTAAATTTTAGGGAAAAATAAGAATTAGGTGTCTTCTGACCACCCTAACCACAATAAAATGATAATATTTTTTTATAAGATTTTAGATATAAGTAGAGGACTCATGTCCAGATGTGATGCATATTTTTTTGTAATTTTTTTCCAAGTAAATAATTAATTATGAATTTTTATTACAACTTTTAAAAAATATAAAAACTTGTATGTTTGACCACCTTAACTGGGTCAAAACTTCATGAAATTTATTTTTCTTTCTTTAATCCTTGATTATCAAAAGCATAGAATGTGATGCATGTTTTGGATTCAAAAATGTGATACCATTTGAAAGCTATAGATGTTTTTCAATCAGCCTATCAATCAGGACTTTAGTCGTAATACAAATAGAAAATGAATAATAATTATTTATTAAATTCAAAGTAAAGCATAATTTATATTGGTGGAAAGCTTGAGAATCTACTTTAAAAAGCCTTTTCATTTCATCAATTTTGGGTAAAAAAAAGTTGTCAGCCACATACCCTACAAATACCCATCATATCACCACTTTTTGGCCCATCATGATCCTGCACATACCTATTGGATTATTTAATTTAGCATATTGTTTTTCATTTATCAATGTTGTATCTATGCTAAAACTGAAATATGTTTTATGTTAGATCACATCATTCCTGTTAAATCATGAAGCCATTAATTAAATAATTTTTTTAATTAAATAATTTTTCCCATAAGTCATTTAATTAATCACATAGCATTTAACAATCACATACAAGAGACACATCATTATAAAATCAAAGAGCCCATGTCTATATATATATCAAAGTTTTATGTACATCTCAGACTCATATACAATGTCATAATGGCATGTGAAAGCTAGACCCCTTAGGATTTGGCACTTGGGATCCAGTCCCTAGTCGTCACGAGACAGTCATTTGTGATCGTGATCGTGAACTCCTGAGTCTTAGTGCATACTCTATACCCTGTACTCAACCAATGGCTATAAGCCGCTCATCTACCATCTGATCCCTCTCCACTCATGTTTGTTCCAGCTTTTCCTATAATCTCCCTACCTCTACTGAGGTTTGTGTTGACTATAGTGCATTCTCAGCCCAATGGAATCGTCTCCTCATGCTCTTGTTTAGTGCCCATAATCTCACAAAATGTTTGAGTGTCTCCGGATCCTCCTCCATAATCGGTGGGGGCATGTAGTTTGGATCCATCTCCTCCTCCTCAATGGAAACAGGAACTATCTCTATAGAAACCTGATGATAGAACTCTCACCAGTCTCTTGTCACTCCTCCAAGATCGATAATGTACATAATCAGTAACACATCTTCATGATATATATATATATAAAAACATGTAACATAAATCACTAAAAGACATGCATAAATTAAAATATCATCACCTATTTCCTTAGATGCATGAGGAATGTCAACCTACTCATCTCTTGGGGGCATGGAGGATGTGCTAGCCTCTCTCTGACTATGAGTGTTGATGTCTGTTGTAGCTATTGCCCATGATCCGGTCCTGTAAGTATGTGACGAATCTCCATGCTTGAACTGATCCTCAATAGCTACCTCATCACCCTCACTCAGGGGTGGCTCCTCCTCATAATAATAATCCTCCTCATAATCTGCATCCCCCTACTCATCCTCCTCTCCTCCATCTTGGTCCTCATAATCAGGATTAGCTTCAGACTGGTACTCCTCATCAATAATATTTGTAAAAATATTTGTTGGCCTGTACCATACCTCCTTTGCTCTCTCTAGCTCATCACCCTCATTTGCTACTAGCTCTACATCACCTAGAGGAAAATCCATGGGGAACATAGGAGTTGGTCATGCATATGATCACCACTCCTCGTGCTCTTTTGTGCTACCAACATCATTAGCATCAAAGACTAGTAGCTAGTTGTGATATGAATAATTGGAATCACTCTCCCATACATGATATATCGTTAGCTAAATAGTGTCACCTAGCCTCTGGGCACTCTACATTGATCGTCTAATGAAGGGACATGCCCTCGATGGTGTATGTACCTGTCCAAAATATCATATGACTCACCCATAATAGAATATTCATACAATGTAGTCATGCCCCCTGCTAGATATCTATCCATTTGCATCCTATGTAACTATCTAGTGGGGTCTAACCACTGTTGAGTGAGTAGATAAGGCCTCCATAGGATCTCGTCCTCCTCCATCCGGTCAAATCTCACCCTCTAGAAGTGTAAATCACCATACTTCCATAACTGTCACAAAGGATAGCTAAATGCTCATGGATATCCTACTGTTATAGTACAAGGGTATCTGACAGGCCTAGTACATGTGATATTCTTAGGGCACCACACCTGTAGAAGTGTACAATGGACCATATTGTCGATCTCTCAAAATAAAAACTGACCAAGATCATAATACAAGTGTGCTAGAATGTAGTAGCCCCAGGCATAGACTATCCTCTACTCATACATCCCTTGTATCAGGTGTACCAATCCCCCATCAAAGTGTGTCACTCGTCCATGTGGATTGAGAACCAATGCCACTATGTGCATCATAATCCATCTAACCATAGGAGCTCATGAATACATTAGCATGGGAAGCTTGATTTGTGCTCTAACCCTCTCATCATGTACATGTTCATCCAAACAATACTTCATATCTCTCTTCTTCTCCCAAAATGGCTGATTCCCTCAAAAATACACTCGCGCTCCCTGAATGGGAACTCAAAGTATGCAGTGTATGTCCTCAAGTGTGAGTCATTTCCCCAGTGGGAAGATGAAAGGTATAGGTATCTACATCCCAATGCTCACACAGAGCCATCAGCATGGCGTCATGGTATCTCATGGGTGGCATAAGATATTCCCAATAGATACCCATTAACTATAAATGCTCTACCTCTATCGTTGATAGCACTAGCACATGACCTCTCAAAAATGTGGGTTGTCTTCCCCCTTGCCACTATCGCGACGAGGTGGGGACCTATCAAAATTATCATAGAATGCTCTAAATTTTATCTAATATTTTCAATTTTCATAATTTTCATCATGCAAGTGTGCTAAAGATAATCTAGTATGCTTCCCTAATGGCCCTATACACTTTAGAACCCTTTTAGGACATTTTGCAAAGACACGGGAACACTTTGCAAAGAAACGAGACACTTTGCAAAGAAATGAGACACTTTGTGAACAAAAGGGACACTTTGCAAACAAATGGGACACTTTGCGAAAAAAGGGGACACTTTACAAAAAAAATTCCAAGAACCCTAAATTAACCTATCTATGCATAAAAATAATTAAATCATCATAGAATCACAATGTGAAAGTTACAGAATTGACTCACCTTATGATACAAATCGTCACATGCCACCTTCTCACGAAGATCATCCAGTTGAGAAGGTATGTAATCTCGTTTGTTCTGCATGTTCTTCTCTCACTCATCACTTTCAAGCTATACAAAGGTAAAATGAATAGTAAGTGACAAATTACTTTCTCCTCCTTCTTTAATCACTTTTCACCTCTTCTTACTTTTGCGCATTACCATAGGGTTATTGTCTCTTAAAGGATTTATAACATATATCTCCTTCAAATCATCATAACAGGTGCTAGGGTAATCCATTTTTGACATCGTTTGATGTGTTGGAATCATGATTCTAAACCCAACATCATCATTTGTCTATCATTATGTGGCATGGTACTTATAAATTTCCTACAATATGATGTTTCCTGTTCAATGTGGCTAGATTGCTACCTTGATTCCACCTCTGTAAAGCAAGAAAAATCAAGGGAGGGCATACATCTACCCTCGAATTGGATTCCTAAGAATATTTTTGAGGAATTAATGAATGTGTGTTGTAGGATGTGGTTCCTAATGTTGTGGTTTTGCAAATAACTACAATGGGGGCTTCGTTCTCCCATCTTTTTGAATATGTATCCTTTTATGTAGTAAGGTGCATCATTTAGAGTCCTTTAGCTTACATATGCACATAGAGTCATATGGGTGCTAAAGTGGGGGCTAAACATGCCATATAAAATTGGGCCCTCTAGAGAAAAAAGACAATTTCACACATAATTAGACCCACTTTTGAGTCCCTTCACATCATTTCCCTTCAAAACAACATTTATAGGCCACTTAGACCCATTAATTTTGATCTAGAGGACCGTTTTACCCAAGAAATCACATAAAACCCAACAAACAACATTTAGTTATGTCATACCCCGAAAACCCACCTTCAAACAATAGTAGTGGGACCTATTCACCACCTTGGATGAATGAGTCCCCTCTAGTGGGACCCATTCACCAAGGGTGGAAAATGAGTCCCCTTTGAGGGAAAATTCAAATTTATGCAAGAATTTAATCAATTTAACTTTAATTTCTAGTGAATGTTGGCCTCTTAGGTCTAATTAATAGGAAAATATGGTGTTTTTGCTTATAAATACTCATTTTAAGTCATTTCACACATCTTTTATCATATTTTTATCATCTCTCAAGAGCAATTTTTAGGGTAAAGTCTTCCATGACAAGTTTCATGAGCAAAAGTTGAAATTTTAGGGCAGAAAACTAGGGCTTTTGCAGGTCTTGAAGCTCACTTCTCTTGTCAAGATCCAACATTGCAAAGGTTTGATGATGGATGCCTATGGTGAATCTTGAAGAAATCTAGGGTGAGGAGGTGCAACTATCCACCAAATCATGCCTAAGGGCTTGGTTCTTATTGATTCCATCTTCCATTTTCACTCTATCTTCAGATTAAGGTTTGCATCTTGTTTGTTTATCATGTGTATGTCATTTCATTCCTATTTTGCATGTGTCTTAAGGTTTCTAGGGTTGAGATCTTGCATCATATAGATCATCTTTGCATGTCTTATTCTAGATCAATAGAATAGGGTTTTTGTTATGATTCATACTTTCCTAGTCTTTAACACATCTAAGGCTAGGGTTTACTCAGGTTTTTCTCTATTGAAGGTTTATTACCCAACTAGGGGTTTGACTAAGGAAAACCTCCCATTAGATAAACATTTTCAAGATGTTTTGTAGGAATTTTTTGAGATTTGAGAGCGGGTATTAGTCAAAAAATTTTGTATAGGTGTCAAGGTGCAGAACATAATTTTGAAGTTGTAGAAATTCCAAGGCAAACTGATTCACCATGGTTGATGAATGATTCCCTCTTGAGGTGCAAAACTGAGCCAAATTCAGATCCAGGTTCTTGACTGTCAGAAAATAGATTTTGTGCAAAAAAGTCCTGAACTGGGACTAATTCTCCCAAGGTGGTGAATGAGTCCCAGTCATCCTAAATTCAAGCTTCATCAGTTTTCCAAATTGTTCTTCAGTCATTTATAGTTTTCTAGTCGCATATGTTCTAAGAAACAACTTTATGTTTAGGTTAATTTGCATTTTTATTCATTCTTTCATTTTTTTGCATAACAGAACGTGTTTTCAAACATAGTGTAAATCTTAGTGTTGCATTCATTTTCATTCATTTAGATCAGTCAATTGAATTTAGTTAACTTCATTTAGGCTAGACAACATCACACATAAAATTATTTGAATGAAATAGTTAGCATTTTTGGCCCTACCTTCTTTCCTTTTAGGTGAAAAACCCTAGAAGGGTTAGAGAAGTCCTAGAGAGCAAAAAATCTAGAATTCACAAAGTTACTAGTTTGGATGCCTAAGATAATAGAGAATGCACAAAAAAATCTTTTTATGTGGTTATTAAGTCTTTTCCACAACTACCATGATTAGGATTACCTTTAGAGGCCCCATCAAAATTAAACTTACTCCAACAAGGTTGCAAATAAAACTTTTTAATCAATGATCTCTTAGAAACCCTCTCTAGGGATAGCTCAATGTCCACACCCAAATCCCAACATCCCACCATTAGAAATAAATATGATAAAACCTTATATCCTATTAGAAATATGAAATAGATTGATAACCCAAAGAACTTTATAAGAGAAATTCTAATCTACACATAATGGAAAAAAAAAAACAATGCAAAAAAACAACTTCAAGACATATGCAATGTTAGAATGAAAAAAATGTGCTTCAAAGATGAAAAATACAAGCTAGGTAGTGAGTTTATATAGAAATAAGGAGAGGATGGAGGTGGAAAATCAACAAATCAAAATTGATCACCAATAATTACCAATATTAATTAAAGTGATAAAAAAGTAAATGATCCATCCTTTAAGGGTTAGGACACACAATCACCTTATCTCCTAGTTATTAATTAATAAAATCAATTTATTGTCGTAAGAAATCTTAATAAAAGTGTTGGAAAAACCTATGAATAAGGGAAAATAAATTAACCCACTAAAAATTTGTAGAAACCTACACCAAAAGCCCCCTTAAGTGTAGATTAGGAGGATGTAAATATGTTGGTTCTTAATAAATGAGGCCATGTTAGGTATTGATGTTTATATATAAAATACCACCCAAAGAAAAGAAGCCCCACCACAAATGAAGAGAGAACATTGTTGTGCAGTTTTTGCACACACGCCCCACTGAAAGCAGGGACCCTCTTTTGTTTTCGCTCTTGTGTTATTGGCCCTTTGATTTTGTGGATTTCCATTGCCTAGGCATGAGCTTAAACATTTATTTTACTTGCCCAAGTGTTTTCCCAAAGTTACCCATTGAAAATCTTATGCTTTTGGAAAAATCCAGGTTTTTACCCAGGTTCGGGATTTTCTGGTCCATCTAGATTTTCCCGGATTTCATCCAAACTCCAGTTTTGATGCTGCTGTTTGGAATTTTTGGCCTTCGCGGAACTCCGCCCAGGCCATATTTTTCTAGAATTTCGTCCTATCGTCGAGTTCCTGGATTCCTTCAACTTGTCTCGTCGGCTACATTTATGATTGCTCCTTGTATGAATTTAGTCCATCTTTGGGAAATTTTCTTGCCATTATGCTTTCTCATTGGTGGCCTGTTGAGTTGAGATATTCGATCTTGTTGTGCTTTGGAATTTTTGTTTGCTCTATGCATTCATGGTCGAAATTTAGGGTTTTTATGCCTAGGGCATCGCCTTTGCATCTTAATTTGTTTTCGAATGAACCTAGAATTCAAAGAAGATCTATTGAGGGTTCAGGTTAAGTTAGTTTCATGCCTAGGGTCCTCAAATTTGTGACCTTCGGTCAATTTGAGCAAGGTCGTGGCCGATGTTTGTGTTTTCTATCGACTTCAAGATTTTTCATCGGTCCTAGATTTTCTCGGTTCCTCTTTTTTCCCCTCGTTTCCCCAGAGTTCATGCAGTGATTGTCATTTTCGCGAAAATCCGGTCTAGCCAGATTTTCCCATATTTTCTGTTAAGCACTGTGAAACTTGGAATTTGAATGAATTGGATGATTCTAATGATAAATTCTTATGGTCCCATGTTCTAGATTGATAAATTACATGGTTATCTGCATTCTTTATTCATTTTTGATGATCTAATGGTGGATTTTGTGCCTTTTTTGCCAAAATCCGCCTAGGCCAGATTTCTCCAGAATTTCCCTTCTGGCCTAGATTCCATGGCTGGCTCAAAATCCCAGACTATATTGACTACAATTTAGCGATGCTTCTGGGTTGATTTCAATTTATGTTTGAGCTTATTTGGATGATGAATACATTACTAATGATGTGTTAATCTTGATTTTCATGTTGTAATGGATATTGATGCTAGTTTTGTTGAGTGCAGGCTAAGTTTGGCGTGGTGGCGGCTGAAAGGAGATGAAATTTAATGAAGAAATTCAAATTCCTCCACCCCTTGGCCAACTTGGAGAGGGAAGTTAATTTGGGGTTGCATTGAAACTTGTGCCTTGGTTTGAATTATGTTGAGGATCCTAGGCCGACCTTGGATTGAGTTCATGTATTTAATGTCAATTCATTTTATTTTGAATTCTCCTTGGGCTGACCTATTTTATGGCCATTTATTATTGTAAACATCAATTGGGATGACTGGTTTGTGGCTGTTTTATTATTGTAAAACCCTTATTGGGCTGACATGTTTTGGGGTTCTCTATAAATTGGGCACTTTGCCTCATTTGTAACAGATAGATATAGTACAAATAGAGATAGTTCTTAGAGAAAATTAGGTAGTAGAGCAGAAGGTAGGAGTTAGTCAATTTTTGAGCAAGTGTTGTAATAGAACATTGGAATTGTTGCTGAAATTGGGTGATTCAATACAATTGAAGGGCATTGTGATTTTCTGGTGATCTCTTTTGTGTTGACTTATCTTGCATGGTTCTTATGATTCTATATTTCAAATTCCTTAAGGTTATTAGATTTAGATTTAGATCTAATTCAATAATGTTCATGATTTGATGCTTGAAGTGTTTGCAGCAATCCTTGGTCCATACATTTTGCAGCTAGCTGATTGTTAGTTGCTTTGCAAAGTTAGCCAGGACCTTTATATTCATTGTGCTTAGTTCAATTGTGGAGATTTATTCATTTCAATTGCAAATTGGGTTGTCTTGGATGAATGTTCATGATCTGAAAATATTAATACCTTGGAAGATTGCACTATTTCTATGAGATTGTAGATTTATCTTGGTCAAGCAAGAATTAGTTTATGAGGGATTGGTCCATTTCAAGTATTTCATCATTTGCATTGTTAATCCTATGAATAGTTAAATTTAGAAATCTCTTTGAAACCCTAACCTTTTGTTATTTCTTTATTATTTGGATTAGATTTAGGATTGAAGTATCATTACATTGCCACATCTGATAAATTCATGATTCAGTCTTTGCTTGTAGTAAGGTCCATCTGTGATTACCAACATTTTCAAATTTATCACTGAGTTTTTTATGCATTGTCAACACCTGACATTAGAGACCTTGGGGCTATCTCTTGAGGCTTGCTAATAGAGATTTACCTTGCAAGAGAGATAGGATTTCATATTTTTTCTGAGTTGTTGTGCAGAAAACATCATCAACAAACATCCCCCTAAATAAAGAGAGAAGAAGAGAAGGACTAAGTAGGTCCCCCTCAAATATATCCAATGGTATATGCTCAAAACTAGATGCAAAATATCATACCTGATCGTCGAACAACATTCCTCCCCTTGGGAAGAATCAAAACCAAAGATGTATGCAAGTTATCTGCCCAACCTTGAAATAAATATGTGGGAAGTAAACTCAAGATATATTAAGTCTCTGAACTCAACTCAAGTGTCCCCATGTCAATGATAAAGGCTCCTAGAATCAACTTAGGCATTCTAGGCCACACTACTTAAAATGAAAAATCATAATCTCCCAGAGATTAATTAGAACACAATCCAAAGACTCGAGTATCTCCTCTAAAGATGTCTCCAAATTTTGATCCCAAATTTGCAATATGTGTCTCCATAAACACTTTTGAGATACACATCAAGATATCCCAAATTTTCAATATGTGTCTCCATAAACACTTTTGAAATACACATCAAGAGATCATATCATAAAGCTATATCTAAAAGGCTATGGATGTCTCGCTCCAAGAAATCGCTAGAAACTTTTGAAGAAGAAAAACAAGACTTTGAAGTAGAAACAAATGTAAGGAAAAAAGAGTTATCGTCAAAGAGAAGACATATGTTCTTAATAATTTCATCTAGATTTGAAATAAGGAACTCTAAAAATTAAAAAAGAGATGTTTTGTGGAAATTGGTCCCAATAGACTAAATACAAAATACATGAATGATCTTGTTACAATGAATCACTATAATCTTTTGAAGAAGAATATTTGAACTCAAAATTTAAAACAAGTATTATTGATGGGGTATTAATCAACTAATCATCTACAGAAGATGTGTCCTCACAAAATGGGACAAAATAAGTCTTAATATCCACAAGATTCTAGTTATCCAAGGAAAAATCACTTTTCGATGAAGATCCAATGTCTCCATACAACTATTGGATGTGATTCAATTAGTGAAAGGGAACTTAGTGTGATTTATGCGATGGAAAGTATCATAAAAAATAGTAATACATATTAGTCCACAATCCATGTCATTAATTATTAAATCATGCATTTTTAGTCACTTAGCTCAAGAACAATTCCAAGGAGATAATACAATAGATCCTTCTCTAGACAATGATTCTTTATCCCTTGTTTCCAGGATAAGTAGTTCTCTAAATTTAGTTTGACAATAAAAGGATGAAAATAGTTTCTAAGAGACATGATTAACTCCCCATAAATGAAACGTTATCTCATATTGTGATTAGAAAATGTTTGTATAATCCCATCAAGAATGAGTTCAAAAGACACCAAAAGAACAACAATGCACCCCTAACCTTTTCAATATTATAAAAATTAACCCTCAAATATTATAAGGTTGGACCGTTATAGTTTAGTGTGTTTACAAATATTTTTCCAAGATATAGTGCTCAATATGCCCACAATGGATAAAATTACAAATTATAATACAAAAGGAACCAAAAAAAAAATCCAAAAAAAGTATCCATGTAGTTGTGTTGGATTCTTTTTGAGTAATTCCAACTAGTCCTTAAAAAAATCTAAAGGAATATCCAATTCATATGCTCAATTGTTCTAAGGGGTTGGCCAACGAATAGGAGAAAGGTTTTGACAATTTTCTCATCTACATTCAAGCTTTGCAAAATCTAGGAGGGTGGACCTATCCAATATCCACTAGGATTTAATATGATTAATACCAAATATTGCTTTAAATAGATATGTTCTCATTATATGAAAATGAATTACAAATGAAACACACTCAATGGGATAGATTCTTGGGGCTCGTATGCATTTTGTGCCTAAGAACATGTGAATAATATTATGAAATAAATTATAACTTAAAGGGAAATTTGATTTTAAAATTAGTGACTAGGAAATTGTAATAAAAAATATTTATTGAGACTAGTTCCCTAGACCTAGGCAATAGAGTCAAGGGAAATGCAATTGGAAGCTCATATAATAGTGTTTAACATAGTTCTATGAAATCTTAGTAGCAATTCCTTACATTGATACTCTTAGAACTTACAATCAACTCTTCTTAACAATCCTTGTATTCATCTAAAACATTCAAAATTTATTGCATAGTAGATTAATTTATTCCTTGAATAGAAGCCATAAAAGAAACATTTAATTACAGAAAGCTTGCAAAGTTGAATAGAAGTGATCCTTGATCAATTTATATTCATAAATGATGAAGTATAAAATTTAGGAGAAAATTGATTGAAAATTTTCCATTTTATATAAGCTATTACTATTATATAAAATTAATAGTTACATTGACATCCTTTTCCTATGAAAGCCTAGATCGGACATATACATACTAGATATAGAAGCTATGCTTACAAAATTTTACAAGATCCTAAAAAAATGGCCCTAAATTCCCTTTTATAAAAATAAGGGAGACAAAATCTTTAGTCCATGGGAAAATGTCTCATATTCATTTGACAATCATGTCCTTAGAAAAAGACAAAAACCAAAATTTCCCTCTAGAAGACAAATGATACAACCCACTAGAGGACAAAACATTTGTTTGGGTTGTTGAAGGACATAAATTTATTGTAGTTGCAATAATGAGAAGGTGAATAATTACTCAATAAGGCCTTATTTCTTTAAGTTGAGAGAATATTCCCTTTTGAAACTATTGGAACAAATGTTAAGTAGACCACAAAAGAAAAAAATGTCAAAACTATAGGGATTCATGGATATATTTGAGTGACAAATCATTAAATAAACTATATTTCTTTTCTTTGAGTGGAAAAAGGGCTCATATTTCAAGTAATTTATTATACTTATCATCCCATTCCATTTATATTCTTTCTAATGGCCATTGGAATGCAATAATCTTATCAACATTAATCATATAATGCAAATATATTTCATCCAAAATTATACCGGTTTCCTTGTTGAAAGCCTCTAAAGTTTGATCTGTATCAATTAAATTTTCCAAGAAAGTATTAACAAAACTTATGTCCACTTTATTTTTATCACAAATAAATAATTACAAATTTGGAACCAATGCTTTGAACCCATCCTTTCATTCAAGGAACTCATGCATCTCC
>VDFB02332326.1:0-37192 GCA_007258455.2 Sequoia sempervirens
TGAAAATCTTCATATCATATCGCTAATCTTGAGACAGACTTCAACTTTCTTTTTGCAATGTGTGATAACCACTCATTGTGTATCGCTGAATTACAAACCAATTCTCAAAAGCTATCTACTATGTGTGAGATCTAGTAGAACCCATCAGTGAGAATAATCGGTTGACAATGTGAAGGGGTCAGTCACCGAACAAACTTAAAGGTCATAAGTTATAACTTAATTGATGTGCAAAGCTTCAACTAGTAGTCAACAATAAAATAGGAGAACACATTATCCGCGATGATTGCAAACACATTAGGATTTATCTGTAAACACTAATATCACCTGAGAGCAGAAATAATGCATTGTTGGATGCATCCTTCACTTTCTTAACCTGTAGAGCACATCACTGGAATTATCTTGAAAAACCCATATCGAATCTACTGCTTGTTTACACCTTTGTCTTCTAGAAGAACCTTTTACAATCCTCATGTTAAACTTGCATGAGAACAATGCAACATTTTCAAAACCATGTGTCTTTCATTAGCACCCCACACCATAACTTACAGAACCAAATCTAGTGTATCTCTAAGCACACCACTAAACTATCCTCATGCCAACATATCCCTTGCATGATCAATTCCACTTTATTTGACATCAAAGACACTTTTGACATCAATGAATTCACCAAAAACTTGTACCCATGCTAAATATTCACTGCAAACCTTATCTCTTCTTGACATCAATGACACTTTCCATTAATGCCATCATCCTCACTTGCATGAGCAGTTACTCCATTCCATCTCTAATCCTCTTTCAACATGCTAGCAATCTTCCTTGCATTATTTCCCTTTTGACATCATTGACAACTATATGCCAATAATTATGTTAGATATGATGATACTTCATTGCCTGTATACAATGATATTATAGAGTTTTGTGAAGATAAATTACTTGATGATTATGATGGTTCTATGGATTCTTCTTTGTATGTGAAAAATTTATTGCTTAATAATTATATATACATAGACAATGACAACTTATTGAAGGGAAAGTTTAGATTTAACTTATGTGGTATAGCTTTAAAATGGTTTGATTCATCTTGTTTCCTCTATACTTAATTTTTTAATTTTTCTTATGCTTTCATTAACATTTTCTCTAGATCTAGTTCTCATAAGAGGGTAAACCCACAATAGTGAGTCACAAACTTGGGACATGAGATTTATCAATTTAGATGGAGCTGAAAAGTTAAAAATGCCTTCATTTGAGATGAGTCAAAAAGTACCTTCAATTTGAAGGTGGACCTTCATCTGAATGTGATTCAAAAAGTACCTTCATTCGAAGGTGGACCTTCCTTTGAAGGTGGACCTTCCTTCGAAGGTGTGAAATTAAAAAAAAAAAACTTTTGTTCAAGAAGGTTTTTCAAAAAGAAATCTTGAAAATGGCAAACCTTTGAATGAAGGTCCTTTGAATAAAGGGCGCATAAAAGTGACCTTTCCACCTTATGGCTCAAATTTTCCTCTTTTATTTGGTTTTCAACCTTGGGTTGGACCAAAAAATGGAATGAATATGAAAAGATAAATTGCAATATCATAGTACTTGAAATAATATTTCCAATGAGTATAATTTTTAATATATTTAGTTTAATTATTATATTTATTTTCTCTTTGCTAGTAACATAGTGTTTTTAGCAATCGAAAAGGTATTTGTTTGACACACATAGAAATATTGTAAAATAGATCATTTTATGAAAAATATATGTGCACTAGTATTGATATTCTTATTTCAAAAACTAGTTAATTTGGTTGCATAAAAAAAAATGCATTATTGAAGTAACCTATGTCTGAATTATAGTTAATCTCCCTTTGAAAAGTTATAAGAAAATTATGATACAAAAAGTTAGTAAAAATATGTGTACTATATATTGGTGTTACAAATCTATGTTTATTCTTTTATAATTTTAACCTTTCTACAAATAAAGTTATAGTTTATCAAAGTAATGCCACTTTTTCAAAATATTGGTAACTGTAAAAAAATAAGTTATAATTAAAAGTTATCTTAAAAACCCCAAATTATTTCATAATTTTTAAAAACATATATTTATGTAATATAGAAAAATAATCAAAGACCACTAGTTCACATCATCTTCAAATTCTTAACAGTTTTATTGTTATAGGTGTGAAAAAGTAAAAAAATTGTGAAAAATGTTGATTTCAATGTTTCACTTTCGCTAAAATATGAGACACATTATTGTGGGGTCACTCAAAAGTAGTATGAACTTAGAATTAATTATTTTCATTTACCTTTCTGGATCATTGTACTATTTATACTTCTAGACACACACTGAAGTCACAAATAACATAAAAGAATATTTGCTTGATATGAGAGATGGATTCATTATCTAGATATCACTCTTACTTTTCCTTTATTTATCATTTGTGTCGATCACTTTTAACATCTAATTTATCTTTTGGTATGTCTTTATCTTCTATATTTATTTTCCCACAACTTGGCAGCATGTTTGCTTGGCTTCATATTTATTTTTACTACATATAATTTTAACCCATATATGGGCATCATTTTTTATTTCTTCTATCATGTTATTGTCTCATGATTTATCTTTGGATTTCTCATTATTTATCTCTTATTTTTACATTTATCATATTTGGTCACTCTTAGATAGTTGTCGCTTATTCTTCATGATTCTTATCCTCTTATACTTTGATATTTTATTCTTATCTAATGATCATCATGACTATTTGCTTCATATACATATGTTTCTACACTATTTAATCCAGCTTCTTAGGACATTAGCTTTTGTTCCTATATTGATTTATCTTATTTATTATATATCATTGTGCTATATATACTTACGTTAAGTGGTATAACTTATTAGAGCAACATCTTATGTTCATAAATTAAGTTATCTAGCTTCTTAAAGAATTTATTTTAATTCCCTAAATTTATGTATTATTAGTATATATACCTACATTACTTGTTGGGTCCATGATATCTTATTATTATATCAAATTAATAAAATA
The DNA here is from genome assembly GCA_007258455.2 of Sequoia sempervirens. Classification (NCBI taxonomy): domain Eukaryota; kingdom Viridiplantae; phylum Streptophyta; class Pinopsida; order Cupressales; family Cupressaceae; genus Sequoia; species Sequoia sempervirens. Next base: position 3,021 of record VDFB02332326.1, read on the forward strand.
AGAATTTCATTGATTATTCATCTATGATTTACGATTTTATTAGCTTTTTGTTTAAATAATTTCTTTACAATCCATTATTGTCATAACTTGCTACTTTAGAGAATGTACTAGTCTTAAATCAAACCCATGATAGAGTCTCCTCTACACCTATTAAAAATATGAAAAAAAAAATGTCACATTTTGGGAGATCAAATGAAGTTAAATATTTAAAATTTCATTTTGTAAATAACACTTAATATTAGCTTTCAAAAAATAAAAATGTATTATTTTTCTTGAATATTAATTTTTTTTAATTTTATAATTAATGTAGGTACATTATGAAAAATAATGCCCTATATTAAAAACACTTATGAAAAATAACAAATATTCTTAGAAAAATATGAAAATAATTAATTGCACTCCACATGGATGTCATTCTTTCACTAAAAAAATACAAAGATAATTTTGATTAATATGCTAAGAGAAATGTGGTATAGAATAATATAGGTCTAAAATTTTAGTTATTAATAATTCAAAAATTAATAATTTATAAAAGATATTTAATAAAAAATAATCAATAGATATGTGAACAATGCATTGAATTTAAAGATCTAATTCCAAAGAATCGTGTAAATTTTTTATTTGTAGAGTAAAATTTATATGATATAGAATAATGTCACTCAATAAGAATAATAGAAAAAATAAACATTTATTGAAAATACATATAAGAATGATATGAAAAATTGTGTGATCTTTTAAAATCACAACTTTCATACACATAGAAAATTCCCAGAACTCATCACTTTATATCATCCTTAAATTATTGACCATTTATTTTCTATAATAAAAACAAATTCAAAATTATTGATTTTGGGTTGAACCCACTTAGGATAAATAGTGGGACACACTATTATGGGGTCACCCAAGTTTACATGATGATCTTGTATGCTTATATATTATGTCTAAGTTATCTGACATGGTCTTATCACTATATTTTGCTTTGAATAGAGTTTACATTTCTTGGTATTACATTTATCATATCATGACTTCAACATTTCTTGTTCATCCTTATATATGCATGCACTAGGGTGCATCATTCTATTATCCCTTCTCTATTGTTCATGCATTGTCATATCTTACAATAGAAAATTGAGATTATATTATAATAGCACATATCTTGATCATATCATTTATTGTTCCTACATAGCCATATCACATTGATCCTATATTTTATTACATATTTATCATATTTATCTTATATTAGGGTATTATATTTTTCCCTTTTCATATAATGGGATTTATTGTCACTCTTCATCATTTAGATTTATATCACCAATCTTATAATCATACTTGCTACATTTAGGGACTTTTCATAATATTAGGCCTTGTGCTACTAATCTTATATATCCTATCAATCTTATTGATTCTATTAGGCTTCATTCTACTAGCATGCCTTACTCAATTATATCAATGGCATGTCACCTACCTTACCAAATGTGTTCTCTTGTTCATGGATTCCATTTTGGTTCATTTTTTCTTTACTTTCACAAGTGTTTTTTGGCCATAGAGGGCTACATTGCCATTATCTTGCTCATGATGGGAGCAATAGCATTATCCTTTGATCCTACTTAATATTTTTCATTGTCATCAATACCACATTGGAAATTTTATTGTACTTCCATGAGTGCTTTTTTATCCATTTAGGTTTGAATCATTATTTTCCCCATGTTGGGGTAGTGATCCTATCTTTGACTCTATCTCCAGTCCATTTCCAACCATCTCATGATGCATTTTCTTGCTACAATTACTACATATTTTAATACTAGGATGATTATATGTTCTCACATGATTATCCTTGGTTATTTATTCGTTACATGAGTATGATTATGACTATCACACAATGTATTTTATCATCAATATATTTTTATTTGACAATGTTTATTATTGATATATTGAATAATACATATCATTCAAAAAATTTTACCCTATGAGGAAATCTATTAAAAGGGGTATACTTGATGAATAACATTATCTTTTTTTGTATTCAATTTATCTTGGAAGTTATTAACTCATCGTGGAATATTTTTTATTACTTTTCTTGTAAGAATTCATGGGAGAACATATGCAAAAGGAAACAACATGCAAGAAAAATATTCCTTTCCATGGATTAGGTTCATCTATATATCATATTTACTTTATGCATGTTTGTGAATGCTACATATTTAAAGATTCATATTTCATACTTAGAGATTCACATGCACCTCAAATTGGGGGTAAAATGTAATGGTCAAAGAAACATCCTTGATGCACTATCCACTTAGTTTTTTGCTTTGTTTAATATCTAGTGATACATTTATATAGCTACAAATATCTTTTTTGTGTGTGTAATTTGACTCACCTTAGAAAAAACTTATCCCTATACTCATATGCATGAAATCCTTATTTGAGTATCTTATATTTTATTTTAACCATTAATACAATTCCCAATCCATAAACTTTTCCTTTTAGACAATTATCCAATTTGGCTATTTGATTTAAATAATTTCAATAGTTGCAAGGTTATCTTTATGTGGCAATGATTTTGACCCTTATAATTACTAAATCTAAATCAAACATTTCAAACAATTTTCCCCATTTCACACTTTTTCCAAAAGTTGGACATGCATAAGCATTCACAACTTGTTATTTTTGATGTATAAAAAGTCACCAATTTCAATTCATTATACACATATGAACCATAGATTTTAGGGTGTAGGATGCTATAACACTCTTGCTTAATTAAGGTTTTTCACCTAAAGGAAAGAGATAGATCCCACACAAAATCTCAGTGGTTCACTCAAAATAATGCAAGTATAATGGAAATATGAATGAAGTGTGCCTAGATAAGATGATTCAAATGAAAAAAACTAAAGAAAGATATTGATTATTGAATGAAAACTAAAGAAATGCAAGTTGTTTGAAAACACATTGTGATATGCAAAAACACCTAAAAATGAAAGCAAATTGTAACAAAAATGGATGAAACTGAAAAGGTGCACCTGAGATATTATTGGAGACTAGAAATGATATTTAAAATGTTGCTAATCCTAATTTTTAGGCCTGGTGGGACTCATTCACCAGTCTAGGTGAATTAGTCCAAGATCTAGGAAACTATTATGGAGCCCATTTCAGACAAATGGGTATCCAAAACTGTAGAAAACCTGCTTCAGGCCTAGAAATGGGATCCATTCACCATCCATGGTGAATCAGTCAACTTTTGAATTTCTAAAAATTCAAAGGTGGAAACTGAAGTCTCTGGTCTGCACTTTGGCTCTTGACAGTTGTCCACCTCCGAAAGTCTGATTTTCAGGTCTAAAATTAACTTTTTGCTGATATTTTTCCTTAAATAATGAAGATAAGACTTTAAAAACTTTGAAAATTGATTCTTAATAATTTCCAAGATTCCAAAATGCATAATCTGCAAACATGCAAGAAAAGAAAGAGAAATGTTGAATGTTAGGGCATCGGAGTTTGCCTTGGTCAAACCCCTTTGTAGGTAATTAAACCAAAATGATGAAAGAATGTAATGAAGCATGAAACAATGAAGTCAATACCTTTTCATGATATTTGATCTTGAATTTTTGTAGGAAAACACAAAGATTCTACCTTTGAATGTCCTTGGAAGCTAACTTGATGACTTAGAATGTAAAAACCCTAACTTGCTTGACTTGAAGGAGAAGATAGATGATGAATGAATGATAAGAGATGTACGAATGAGCTAGGAGATTATGAATTAGGGTTTCTAGAGACTTATATTTATAGGAAATCCACCTTATTTACCTTTAAATTGGATCCCCAAGGTTGACATGAAGAATAATAAAACTTAAAATCCAACTTTTTCCCACTCAAAACTCAAAAATAGCCCAAATGGGACACATTCACTACCTTGGGCGAATTAGTTCCACCTAGTAGGGACTCATTCACCACAGATGGAAAATTAGTCCCAGAGGGGTCCATTTTCCAACTGGGTTGTTGGGAGATAAGAAAACCAAGTTTATATAGTGACTTTGTTAGATATTTCGTCAAATTATGCCTTGGGATGCACAATATGGGGAAATAGGTGCCTGTTAGTGATGATGTAAAGGTTAATTAGGCCTTGGGACACAAAATAAAATGTGAAAGTGTGATTAAATACACATTACAACACTAAAATGAGGTCCACATAGCCTAGGAAGGCACAACATCCAATGTGAATGTGTAGGAAAAATTCCAACACTAGACTAAGGTTAAGTTTAATTCACAAGCTTTATAGATTGATGTGAAGATGCATTTAACTACATTTTATAATGTTAAATTAAGGGAAAATGGGTTTATTAAGTCTAGAGAGGTGTGAAAGTCCTTTACAACACTTTACAACACCTTTACAAGACATCGATAGATGCATTTTATTTAGTTTGCAAGGGTCCAAGACCTAGTGTGGATGTGTGAAACACCTCACAACACTAAATCAAGGCCTTATTAAATCCAATTTATCATCAATTATTCCTCAAATCAAGCAAGTTTCCTTTTTTCTATGGTACATTTAGCCCCCACTTTAGTGAGAGGAGGAACTTGCTTCAAACTCACACTAAAGTAGACATTCAAGAGAGGTCCAATCGTACCCATGTGAATGACAAAGGATAAAAAAGGTCAGAGGAGGTGGCCAAGCCCCCAGGATTGAAGATCTGAAGTCAAACTGACATAAGCACAAAAGGACACTCACAAGGTGAATGACATGCAACAAAATAAGATACATGAACATTTAATGGTAATAACTTGAAGGAGGATAAGCATAAAGGTGGATCAAGCTTCAACCCTTTGTCCAACACAATGTGGATCAAATCTAGATTGTTTGTCTGAAAAAGAAATGAATAATCACTCTGCGGTGATGAAACTTATGGTTGTCTATTGGGTGAGAAATACCAAAAGGTGAGAAACAAACGCTTGGCTGGTATGTACTCACAAACATGCAAGTGGCTATGGGGAAAGTTGTGCCTTGGAATGGACTTCCCACTCAAACCATACCAAAGTTATACCTCCTGATAACTTTAATAAGGCACCTCAAAAATGGAAATTGTAAATGCAAAATGGTGTAAGGTTTGTTCAAAGGAATTTTGCTTGGTTTGTGCAATGCCTCATCTTAGGGAACACCGTGCTTAATGTCTCCAAGAGAGGAAAAGTGCAAATGGTGTCATCTTATTTCTAAGAGAGGACAAGTGCAAGGTCTCATCTTGAGGAACATTATGACAAATGTGTCCTAGAGAGGGAATCGCAAGAAAAAGAAAATTGCACAATGAAATGTGAGTTTCGATGTATGCCTCCACTTTAAAGCAGTTGTGAACACCATTGCTATGAGAAATTTCTTTAAAGTAGAAGAAGACACGAGAGATTATTCAGAAATCCCTCTGCCAAGTTATATTTTTCAAGCTACACATGAATAAGGTAGTATGTCACATGCGAGCCAACTTAAGGTATGTCATTGTTGGTGGCACGGAAATGTCTTGATCAAAGGGAGAAGTAGTTGTCATTATTGATGGAAAGGAGATGTATTGCTTAGTAAGATATTTCATACCTACGTAAGGTTATTTAGATTGTAAGATTTTGTTCTCACTCTGACAACAGGAGGGAAAATATATCGAATGGAAATATTTAGTGCTATGTGAGATGGCATTGATGTTAAGAAAATAGTTCTTTGTGTATTTTAGTTCAAGAGAAATATTAAGACCAATAGTGTTGATCAGCTCGGGATGTACTACTATTAAGGTTGGTTTAGAAGGATTTTTTTTGATAGTATTGATGTTAGGGGATGGCTTATTTATCTCGATCAAAGGACAATAACCAAGACCATGAGTTGTTTGTTGTGTGTTAGGTTCTATAGGATTGTGGATACCTTGTTAGCGAGCACCACATCCTTTTCTACTATAGCCAAGTTGTTTCATAATCTCATACACTTTTCCATAAATCTTTTCCATTGCTTTTGGATTGGGTGGTGGTTGGTGCTAATTGTTGTCAAAGGTGGTTGTGTAATTTGCTTCGTTATCTAAAGTGGTTGAGGCAGATAGTTTTGAAAGGTCGTCTAAATTTTGTATTGAAATTATTGTTGTTTATATTTTCCCTTATTTGAATCTTTGTGGATGTTTTTGTCCTCCCCTATAAAGTCGTTTGAAATTCAAGGAACCCTAATAATCTTCTATTATCTTGGTAGCAAGTGTTCAATATTTTGTTTGTCTTTTTGTTGTGCGGGTTCCACTTTTGTGGTTGGTGTTAATGTGTTCAAGGGGTTCTCTTTGGTTTTCTCAAGTTGCAAGATGCTATAAGGCTCATGATCAACATCGAGTGTGCACACTTTGTTGTTGTATATGTATTTCATTTTTTGATGAAGAGTGGAAGGCACACCATTCAATGCATGAATCCATGGCCTGCCTAGAGGAAGGTTATATGAAAGATCATGAGGCATATCTTGGATCGATGTGTTAAATGTGACTTCTCTGACTATAATAGGTAAAGTGATCACACCAAGCAATGTCTTTTCTACATTGTCAAAGCACTTAATAGATAAAGAATTAGGTTGAATTTATGAATGATCCACACGAAGCTTATCCAAGATGTTTATGCTACACTCATTAAGGGTTAAGCCATTTTCAATAAGGGTTCTCTTTATCCCTATCTGATTGTATTGAGCAATGATCATGAGAGCTTCATTTTGTTTTTGCACTTCCAAAGTGGGGAGTTCAGTTTGGTGGAAAACGATGTCAACATTTATTCTTTGGATCATGGCTACTATGTCAGTTGGTTTTGCATTAGAAGGGACATGAAATTGTTGGAAGGCTACTTCAATCATGTTGTGATAGTGAGGGGATTCTTGAATAAGATCCCATTAGGATATCTTAGTAGGAGTATTCTTTAGTTGTTCAACAAGATTGTACTCCTTAATGTGTGAATTTAATCGAGGATCGCTAGGAAAAATATGATTTGGAAAAGGTAAGGGTGTGGGGGTGGGTTGTTGTGGTTGTGGATTATTTCTAGTGTTGTATGTATGAGCAATGGTATTATGACTTAGTTTTTGCAACACATTCTTCTAAGGTGGGTATTGGAGTCTGCAAATCAATCCTAGATCAAGGTTTCTTCCCACAAAGCTATAACAGGGAAAAGGCTACTGGAGACTACAAAGTATTTAGGAAAACACCTTCAATGGGACTCATTCACCATTAATGGTGAATCAATCATGTTCTACTTTTTCAAAAACTAGAAACTCTGATTCGTACTCCAACACCTGCACTTGAATTAGTCTTGTTCTACTTTTTTAGAAATTGGAAACTCTAATCTATACTCCAACACTTGCACTTTCTTTCCAATCTGGGTTCTAGATCTGAATCTACGAAAACACCTGCAAAAAAAATATAATTGGATTTGATAATGGGTTGTTTTCCTCAGTCAAACCACTAGTTTGGTAATTAAACCTTGAAAGAGATAATGAAATGTGCATGCAAACCCTATCCTTAAGTGTGTCTAAGACTAGGAAATCTGAAACATAATGTAATCTTATTCTAATATGCAATAACAAGATGCATGAATGAAACTTGAATAAAGAAAACCTCACTCTAGGAGACCCTAAATCACCTCAAATGAATCTCAATGATATGAAAACCTTCCTTAGGCTAAAATTTGGAAGACAATGGAAGATGGAATCACTTAGAAAACAAGTTCGTAGGCTTGGATTGATGGCTAGTTACATCTCCCCAACCTAGAACTCCTCATGATTCACCGTAGGCATCCATGATCAACTCTTGACAATGCTTAGATCTTGAATAAAATTGAGGTTGAATACTTGTACAAATCCTTGAATGTTGCTCCAAAGCTTGAACTTTGCTACAAATAGACTTATGAATCATCTTGTGAAAGATTCTTAATATTTGACTCTTGAAGTTGCTTACCTAGGTTGCTTAGATGTCTTGAAAATGACCCAAAAACTTATATTTATAGGAATTAACACCTAATTGATCATTATTTAGACCTCAAAGGCCAACATCCATAGGAAATTTTAGTTACGTTAGTGAATTTTCCGCTCAAACATGTGAAAAATGCCCCAAAAGGAACTCATTCGCCACTCTTGGTGAATGGGTCCCACCAAAGGGGACTCATCCGCCCAAGGTGGTGAATGGGTCCCACCTAAGCTTTTTGAAGTGGGGTTTTGGGATTTGAATGTCTTGAATTCTTTTTGTCGATATTTTATATGATTTTTAAGTGGAATAAGCCTCAAGGTCTGAAATAATGGGTCCTAGGGGCCTATGAATCATGATTTTTAAAGAGTAATTAATGCAAGGGTACCAAAATAGGTCAAAATTAAGTGTGAAATTGCCTCTTTCTTCAAGAGTGTACAATTTTCTATACTACACTAGTAAAGCAAGAGCTATCCTAGCTTCAAATTTACGAGCTAGAACCCGATTCAGGCAATAATATGTGTTTTTGTAATAATGTACAAATTCTTCACATCAAATGGATCTATATCTTTAGGGCCAAGTCTTTTCTTGCTCTCTCTATGTGACACCAACAATTTATTTCTGAAGGAAAATATGTTTTGCTCATACTCGCCATATAGGTCCATATGCTTGCTGTTAATAGTGTAATTGGGATTTAACCTAAATATCTGCATAATCTTATCCTTTGTCACCTCAAGACGAAATTGTCATTCTCAATCTTAATTTTCCTATTTGCAGGATCATAATGCTTGGAAAATTCCATCATCACATCCACCTCCACAAACACATTAGGTACTACCAGCTTCCCAAGGTTAAGCCCCCATAGATAAAATTTTGGCTTCTTAGAAAACGTTATATTAAAAGCATATAAGAACAACTGCCATCCACTCTCAGGCTGAGCCAATTCTCCAACTTCACCAGCATTGTCAATCAATCGACTCATCACAACAACTTTTCCTGTAGGTCTCTTTCCAATTCATGACCCACCCTATTTTACTTCTCGAGAAGAACTTTCCATTAATTTCTCCTAATTTTTCTTTCCACTTCTTGACCTTGTGGATGCCACAGGGATATTTGAAGTAGGGTTAGATGCTACAAGTGGCTCTAACTTAACCATGGATGAAATATCATGGGTCTTGATCCTTTTAACCCTTTTCTAATTTGGTTTTCTCTCTAGCCTAATGTTGGACTCACTAGGCTCTAGTTCGCTCATATTTGCAGTATGGAAAGACTAGGGTTTACAATTTTCTTAATAAATCAAAAAGACCTACCTTATTTTAAAACCCAAGACACAATTTATAGAATAAAACACTCCCAAACCTTACACAGTTTTTATCAACCCAATTTAAAATACTCAATTAGTAAACCATAAGCAAGTTATCTCTCAAATTCCCTACTATCTTTCTTACTAGCACAACTTAGTACTTAACAGGAAGAGATACAACAATTTTCTTAACCGGGTGAACAACTTGATACTAATGTTTTAATTGCCTGTTGGAGTTCTCCACACTATTTCTTCAGCTTGTGGCTTTCTTCTCCATTCCTCGGCAGTTCCAAATGTGTAGGAAACAAGCCAAACACCATCTTTATGCTCGAGAAATGGAATGTAACACCATTAATGTTTGATAGAAAGCTTGCACGAGCGAACTAACATTTAGTCATTCCTATTTAAAATATGGTCCTTGATCATCTCACTTTAAAACCACATCAATGATTCTCCTTTCACCTCACTACTTTCTTTTCTGCTTTAAACGATGTAATCGAGATGTTGTTGAACCATAGATTTTAGGGTGTAGGATGATCTAACTCTCTTACTCAATTAGGGGTTTCACCTAAAGGAACGAGATAGATCCCACACAAAACCTAAGTGGTTCACTCAAAATAATGCAAGTATAATGGAAATATGAATGAAGTGTTCCTAGATGAGATGATTCAAATGTAGATAGCTAAAGAAAGATATTGATTATTGAATGAAAACTAAAGAAATGCAAGTTGTTTGAAAAGACATTATGATATGCAAAAGGACCTAGAAATGAAAGAAAAATGTAACATAAATGCATGAAACCAAAGAGGTGCACCTAAGATCTTGCTAGAGAATGGAAATGATATTTAAAATGTTGCTAATCCTAATTTTTAGGCTTGGTGGGACTCATTCACCATTCTAGGCGAATTAGTCCCAGATCTAGGAAACTGTTCTGGAGCCCATTTCGGACAAATGGGTATCCAAAGCTTAAAAAAACCTATTTCAAGCCTAGCAGTGGGACTCATTCGCCATCCATGATGAATCAGACCACTTTTGAATTTCTGAAAATCCAAACGTGGAAACTAAAGTCTCTAGTATGGACTTCAACTCCTAATAGGTGTCCACCTTCGAAAGTCTGATTTTTGAGTCTAAAAGTGACTTTTTGTTGATATTTTTCCTTAAATAATGAAGATAAGACTTGAAAAAAATTTCAACTTGATTCTTAATGATTTCCAAGCTTCCAAGATGCCTAAATCTACAAACATACAAGAGAAAGAGAAATGTTGAGTGTTAGGGCATGTTGACCCCTTTGTAGGTAATTATATCAAAATGATGAAAGAATGTAATGAAGAATGAAACAATGAAGTAAATACCTTGCCATGATGTTTCATCTTGAAATTCTACAACAAAAAGTTAGTATCCTTCTCTTGAATGTCTATGGAAGCTATCTTGATGACTTAGAATGTAAAAACCCTAACTTGCTTGACTTGAAGGAGAAGATATATGATGAATAAATGATAAGAGATGTGTGAATGAGTTAAGATATTATGAATTAGGGTTTAGAGACTTATATTTATAGTAAATCCACCTTATTTACACATAAATTGGATCCCCAAGGTTGACATGAAGAATAATAAAACTTAAAATCCAACTTTTTCCCGCTCAAAACTCAAAAATGGCCCAAATGGGACTCATTTGCCACCTTGGGAAAATTAGTCCCACCTGGCAAGGACTCATTCACCACAGATGGCGAGTTAGTCCCAAAGGGGTCCATTTTCCTACTGGGTTGTTGGGAGATAAGAAAATCAGGTTTATATAGTGAATTTTTTGGTTATTTCATCAAATTCTTCCTCATGATGCACAATATGGGGTAATAAGGCTTGTTAGTGATGCTGTAAATGTCAATTAGGGATTGGGACATAGAATTCAATGTGAAAGTGTGATTAAATACACTTTACAACACTAAAATGAGGTCCATGTAGCCTAGGAAGGCACAACAACCAATGTGAATGTGTAGAACACATTACAACACTAGACTAAGGTTAAGTTTAATTCACAAGCCTTCTAGATTGATTTGAAGATGAATTTAAATACATTTTATAATGTTGAATTAAGGGAAAATGGGTTTATTAAGTCTAGATAGGTGTGAAAATCCTTTACAACACTTTACAACACCTTTACAAGACATTAATAAATGTATTTTATTCATTTTGCAAGGGTCTAAGACCTAGTTTGGATGTGAAAAACACCTCACAACACTAAATAAAGGCCTTTTTAAGTCTAATTTATCATCAAGTATTCCTCAAATCAAGCAATTTTCCTTTTTTCTATGATACATTTAGCCCCCACTTTAGTGAGAGGGGGAACTTTCTTCAAACTCGCACTAAAGTAGACATTCAAGAGAGGTCCAATCGTACCCATGTGAATGACAAAGATTAAAAAAGGTTAGAGGAGGTGGTCAAGCACCCAGGATTGAAGATCCGAAGTCAAACTGACATAAGCACAAAAGGACACTAGCAAGGTGAGTGACATGCAACAAAATAAGATACATGAACATTTAATGGCAATAACTTGAAGGAGGAGAAGAATAAAGGAGGATCAAGCTTCAACTAGTTCTCCAACACGTTGTGCATTAGATCTAGGTTGGTTGTCTAAGAAAGAAATGCATACTCACTCTGGGGCAATGAAACTTATGGCTATCTGTTGGGTGACAAGGCCCAAAATGTTAGAAACATACACTCGGCTGGTATGTACTCACAAACATGCAGGTGGCTATGGGGAAAGTCATGCCTCATAATGGGCTTCCCACTCAACCATACCAAAGTTATACCTCTTGATAACTTTAATAAGGTGCCACATAAATGGACATTGTTAATGTGAAATGGTGTAAGGTTTGTTCAAAGGGAATTTGCTTAGTTCATGCAATGTCTCATCTTATAAAACACCATACTTAATGTCTCCAAGAGAGGAAAAGTGAAAAAGGTCCCATCTTGTTTCCAAGAGAGGACAAGTGCAAGGTCTCATCTTAGGGAACATTGTTTCAAATGTGTCCAAGAGAGTGAATCACAAGAAAAAGAAAATTGCACGATGAAATGAGAGTGTCAATGTATGCCCCCTCTTTAAAGTGGTTGTGAACTCCATTGCTATGAGAAATTTCTTTAAAATAGAGGAAGACATGAGAGCTTATTCGGAAAGCCCTATGCCAAGTCATATGTTTCCAATAAGCTACGTATGAATAAGGTAGTATATCACATGTGAGCCAACTTAAGGCATGTCATCCACATCCCAAGTTTGATCTTATATGTTCATGAAAGGTTAATGACTAGCCAAAGGATGCAACAACAAGTGACATACGAGGACAAGGCTATCGAACCCCCTTTCCCCCACTTAGCATAGGAAAAGAATGAGCTGAAATATTAATGGATGCATGCTAGAGTGAAAATAATTATGAATTAGAGGAATTAGGTGCCCCCACATAAGGGATATTACCAAATTCCTTAAGATGTTAAATTTTACTACTCAAAGCCTTGCATTCATTAGTAGGATGGTCATGAACTCTATGATATGTGCAAAATGAAGTCTTTTAATAGAATTTCTTTCGAGTTTGCGGGGGGAAGGGATATCAAGTGATCTTGGAGGAGTCTCAACAAGACACCCTCTTGATCAAGGGGAGAAGTAGTTGTCGTTGTTGGTGGTAAGGAGATGTATTACTTAGTACAAGATGTCATACCTATGAAAGGTTCTTTAGATTGCAAGATTTTGTTCTCACTTTGACAGGAGGAGGGATAATCTATTGAATGCAAATATTTAGTGCTATGTAATATGACATTGATGTTAAGCAAAGAGTTGTTTGTGTGTTTTAGTTCAAGAGAAATACTAAGACCAGTAGTGTCGATCAGCTCAACATGTCCTACTATTAAGGTTGGTTTAGAAGGATGTTTTGTGATCTAGTATTTATGTTAAGGGATGGCTTGTTTATCTCAATCAAAGGAAAATAACCAAGACCATGAGTCATTTGTTGTGTGTTAGGCTCTATAGGTTTTTGGATACCCTATTAGCAAGCACCACATCCTTTTCCACTATATCCAAGTTGTTTCATAAGGTCATACCCTTTTCCATAAAGCTTTTTCATTACTTTTATATTGGGTGGTGGTTGGTGATAATCGTTGTCAAAGGTGGTTGTGTAATATGCTTCGTTATCTAAAGTGGTTGAGGCAGATGGTTTTGAAAGGTCGTCTGAATTTTGTGTTGACATTACTCTTGTTTCTTTTGCCTTATTTGAATCTTTGTGGATGATTTTGTACTCACCCATGAAATCATGCTCAAAATCCAAGGAACCCCAATCATCATCTAATAGCTTGGTAACTTGTTCAATATGTTGTTTGTCTTTTTGTTGTGTGGGTTCCACTTTTGTGGTTGGTGTTAATGTGTTCAAGGGGTTCTCTTTGGTTTTTTGAAGTTGCAAGACGCTATAAGGCTCATGATCAGTGTCGAGTATGCACACTTTGTTGTTGTAGATGTATTTCATTTTTCGATGAAGAGTAGAAGGCACACCATTCGTTGCATGAATCCATGACCTGCCTAGAAGAAGGTTAGATGGAATATCATGAGGCATAACCTAGATCATTGTGTTCAATGTGACTTCTCCAACTATAATAGGTAAAGTAATCACACCAAGTGGTTTCTTTTCTACATTTTCAAAGGCCTTGATAGATAAAGAATCATGTTGAATTTGTGAGTGATACATATGAAGCCTATCTAGTAGGCTTACCCTACACACATTAAGGGCAGAGCCACTGTTAATAAGGGTTCGCTTTATCCCTATCTGATTGCATTGAGCAATGACCATGAAAGCTTCATTTTGGTTTTTCACTTCTAAAGGGGGGACTTCACTTTGGTGGAAAACAATGTCACCATTTATTTCTTGGATCATGGCTGCTATGTTAGTTGGTTGTGCATTAGAAGGGATAGGAACTTGTTGCAAGGTTGCTCAGATCATGTTGTGATAGTGAGGGGATGCTTGAATAAGATCCCATAATGATATCTTAGTAGGATTATTCTTTAGTTTTTCAACAAGATTGTACTCCTTAATGTGTAAATTTAATCGAGGATCGCTAGGAAAAATGGGATTTGGAAAAGGTAAGGGTGTGGGGGTGGGTTGTTGTGGTTGCAAATTATTTCTAGTGTTGTATGTATGAGCAATGATATTATGACTCAGTTTCTGCGACACATTATTTTGAGGTGGGTAAAGAGTAAACTCAGGTTTAGGTAGAGGCGGAGGTTTATGTGATGGTGGGTAAAGGATGAATTTAGGTTGGTTTTGATTTTGTTGTTTGTGTGAATGTGGGTAGAGAATTAGAGGGTTCTTAGGATGTCCCAAGGGGTATGTATGAGGTTCATTGATCGAGGGGGGTCTAATGGACACTTGCACATTCATAACCTCAGTGGTCTTCATTTGTTGTACCCCTAAGGAAGACACATTGCTTTCATTTATTTGCACCATGGTAGTCTCCCTAGGAGGAGAGTTTTGAGGAGAACAACAAATCAAATGTTTTTGACATGCATGGATTGGTTATTCTAAAATGACTTCATCACAAGTAGGGGAAGGATCACTTGTTGAATGTTTTTGGTCAATAATAGTTTTACTAGGTGAAGGGGGACAACTAAGATACTCATGACCTTCATTGATTTGGTTTTCTAACATCAAATTATATACTTCACAACTAAGAGAGATACTAGGAGAAGGACAAATGTTATTGTCATGATTACCTATGGTTATGTTGTCTTGTTCATCAATGTTGTGTTCACTGAGAGAGATAAGAGGAGAGAAACAACTAGAATTCTCAAAACTCTCATTAATTGATTCTTCTATCAAAATATCTTCTTCCCCAATAGGATAGATATTAGGAGAAGAGCAAATATGATTGTTAGGAATGTCCAAGGTTGTATGCTCTTTCACAAAAACACGCTCATAGGGAGAAGATTGGAAAGTTTTCTTAACATGTCTAAATATGCAAGGTACTATCATTGTTTGAAAAAAAATGAGAACTTGTAACCATTTCATGAATTGTTTCAACAATGTAAATAATGTATATCCAAAGAGGCAAAACATTTTTATCCAACATATGCAAAGTTTTAAGGATGCAAACAATGTATATGCAAGAATGAAAAGTACTTTTATCATACTTATGCAATTTTTTATGAATAGAAACATTGTGTATGAAAAAGTGAAAATTACTTTTATCCATGTTATGCAAAATTTCAAAAATGTGAGCATTTTCAAATCTAAGGATGTTTGTAATTGAAATAGTTTCAAAAATGACTATCCTAAATTGATGTGTTTGAGCTAGATTCATAAAATAAATCTTCCTGAAACTTTCCAGACTTATAGTATATGATACTAGGAGGATTAGGAAGCATAGAAATGAGGTTTTTGATGCTGTACCAAATGGTTAAAAATATGAACTAGGACTGATTCGCCCAGAATGGGGAATGAGTCCCAGTAGGGTTTTTCTTCAAAAAATTTAGAAATTGTCAGTTTTGATGTTTTCTATTTTGGATGGTCTAAAGACTAAATGAAAATATAGTTTTCAAGTGTTTTTAAATGATTTGAGAGACAAAAATGTAAACTATATGCACTTTAACTAATGTAAAAATGTGAAACCCTAGAATGTTATTTAACAAATGCAACATGCAATGCAAAGTTAATCCAAGCAGATATAGGAAATGAAGGACTCTAAATCAGAAAAGAAAGTGTGCAAAAAGAAGGTTCACCAAAATGAACCATAGATTTTAGGATTAAGGATGCTATAACTCTCTTGCTCAATTAGGGTTTTTCACCTAAAGGAAACAGATAGATCCCACACAAAATCTAAGTGGTTCACTCAAAGTAATGCAAGTATAATGGAAATATGAATGAAGTGTGCCTACATGAGATGATTAAAATGTAGAAAAATAAAGAAATATATTGATTATTGAATGAAAACTAAAGAAATACAAGTTGTTTGAAAACACATTGTGATATGCAAAAACACTTCGAAATGAAAGCAAACTGTAACAGAAATGGATGAAACTGAACAGGTGCACTTGAGACCTTGCTGGAGATTTCAAATGATATTTTAAATGCTATTGATCCTAATTTTTAGGCCTAGTGGGACTCATTCGCTATTATGTGCGAATTAGTCCCAGATCTAGGAAACTATTCTAAAGCCCATTTTGGACAAATGGGTATCTAAAACTACAAAAAACCTATTCAAGCCTAGAAGTGGGACACATTCACCATCCGTGGTGATTTAGTTTTCTTTTGAATTTTTAAAAATCCAAAGGTGGAAACTGAAGTCTTCGGTCTGCACTTCAACTCCTGACAGGTGTCTGCCTTTGAAAGTTCAATTTTCAGGTCTGAAAGTTACTTTTTGTTCATATTTTTCCTTAAATAATGAAGAGAAGACATAAACAACTTTGCAACTTGATTCTTAATTATTTGAAAGCTTCCAAGATGCCTAAATATGCATACATACAAGAAGAGAAAGAGAAATGTTGAATGTTAGGGCATAGGGGTTTTCCTTGGTCAAACCCCTTTGTAGGTAATTAAACCAAAATAATGAAAGAATGTAATGAATAATGAAAAAATGAATTCAATACCTTTTCATGATGTTTAATCTTGAAGTTCTATAGAAAATCATGAAGATTCTTCCCTTGAATGTCCTTGGAAGCTATCTTGATGACTTAGAATGTAAAAACCCTAACTTGTTTGACTTGAAGGAGAAGATAGATCATGATGAATGAATGATAAGAGATGTGTGAATGAGTTAAGAGATTATGAATTAGGGTTTAGAGACTTATATTTATAGGCAATTCACCTTATTTACCTATAAATTGGATCCTTAATGTCAAGATGAAGAATAATAAAATTTAAAATCCAACTTTTTCCTGCTCAAAACTCAAAAATGGCCCAAATGGGACTCATTCACCAAAAATGGTGAATTAGTCCAAGAGGGGTCCATTTTCTAGGTGGGTAGTTGGGAGATAAGAAAATCAAGTTTATATAGTTACTTTGTAAGTTATTTCATCAAATTATGCCTTAGGATGCACAATATGGGGTAATAGGAGCCTGTTAGTGATGATGTAAAGGTCAATTAGGGCTTGGGACACAATTCAATGTGAAAGTGTGATTAAATACACTTTACAACACTAAAATGAGGTTCACACAGCCTAGGAAGGCACAACATCCAATGTGAATGTATAGGACACATTATAACACTAGACTAAGGTTAAGTTTAATTCGCAAGCCTTCTAGATTGATGTGAAGATACATTTAAATACATTTTATAATGTTTAATTAAGGGAAAATGGGTTTGTTAAGTCTAGTGAAGTGTGAAATTCCTTTACAACACCTTTACAAGACATCGATAAATGTATTTTATTCAGTTCGCAAGGGTCCAAGACCTAGTGTGGATGTGTAAAACACCTCACAATACTAAATCAAGGCCTTATTAAGTCCAATTTATTACAATTATTCCTCAACTCAAGCAAGTTGTCTTTTTCTCTAAAATACAACATAAAAAGAGAACAAATGAAATCTAAGAATACATTAATATGACAAAATTCAAGAACAATAATTTACACTTTCATCTGTCATTTTTAATCACATACTTGTCCCAATATATGTGAATCTCCTAGCATCCATTGTAGGATTCATACATGTGCATATCTAAAATGTGTTTTGTGTCAAATTATTTTTAAATATTACCAACTTGACAGAAACCCCTAAGAATATGAAAGGGAATATCATTTTCTATTAGTCATTTTTTAAAGAATTTAAAAAGAGAATTAAGAGATTAATAATTATAAATTTTGTAGATATGTATTATTTTTTTAGGTATAAACTAGATCTAAAATAGTGATGTTCAACCAACATAGAGTAGAATATTGAGGTGTATAGATGTCTATATTTTCATCAATTAACACTATAATCTAGTTCATCTCTAGATTTTGAGGTGTATAGATGTCTATATTTTCATCAATTGATACTATTTTGGTCAAAAACTAAGTAATTATTATCTTCATTTATTACTATTAATGACATAATTATATTTTTTTTATATTACCTAGTTTGGTTGACTGCATTCTAACAAATTATTGAATCTATACTAATTTGTGTCTATTTCCTTTATTTTATTTATTAACCTAGATACACAATAAGGAAAAACAAAAAATTATTTTCAGGTATGTGTGTGTACATGTATATATGTATATATATAATATGTATATGTATACAAGTTGTAGTGTGGAAAAATGTATCCCTTTACATTTTCACACTTGTTTGGGCCCTCCTTACTAAAATTAGGCTTTTATGCCTTATTTTCTTCTATTTTACATCCACACGCCTTATTTAATGCATCTTTTTGAGGATAAACTTGACACATAACTAATGACCAATCATAACTTAATGATTTAGGTTTGTATGGAACAAATTTATTGGTCTGGGACGTATACACCACCTTGGGCATATGGGTCTCACCTAAGTTTCAGTGCTTAAACCTGAATTTAGCATAAAACATAACATTTCTTGAAATTTGTGTCCCAAGCCTAGCTTATTGAGACTTATACACCCCAAATGGTGATTGAGTCCCACTTATCTTGGATCTAATTTTAAGTTCAAATCTTGGTAGGATTTTATCCTCCTAGATTTGGCATTGGCTTGTAGTGTTGTAATTTTGAGAAATTTGGCATAAACAAGTATAAATACAAGGTTATTTCACATATTTTCTACTATAAATTTTCATGAGAAAGTGTGATCTAAGCATTAAATCATTATAGCACTTTCAAGAGCATTCAAGAGTGATTATCAAGCATTTTGGAGCATTATTCAAGAATCAAGTATCATTTCGAAGTCATTATGCATCATGTTTGTTGTTTAGCTAACATTTGTGATGTAGGTTCTTAAGATTCAAGCAAGCATTCAAATCAAGATCCATAACATACAAGCAAGATTCAAGATCTAGATTCATTCTGGCCATTAGCTACAATATTGCAGCCTATTATTCAAGGGTTTGGTGAGTTGCAACATTACATATTGTTCATTCATCTTTCCTTCTTTCTATTTTTATTCATTTCAAGGTTTGATTATGAAAATGGGGTTTGACCAAGGAAAACCTCTATCCACTAACAAAACAACATTTTTCCCCCTCTTTGATGTGTGATTTTCATATTTAGGTTGAAGATCCATTGAAGAGAAAGATTGGAGAAAAGTTGTCAAGTTTTCAAAGTTGTCATCTACATTGCAAGATCACATAAAGTCACCTAGAGATTTCAATTAAGTGTTCCAAACTCAGAGATTTGACAAGAGAGAAGCTATAGGAGAACATCAAAGGATATCAAAGTTTCAGATTAACCCTAATACTAGAACTAAATTGCCACTTTTGTCATATAAGTCCTAGTATACCAAATTTTAAGCATTTTCTATAGATCCTTGTTTAGCAGTTCCAAATTTTGGTTCTTGCCCAAAACCCTTTAAACTAGGACTAAATCACCCCTACTAGTTTATTATTCCTAGTCTACTTCGAAAGTCAAATTTTCAATATTTTAGACCTCATTCCAAGCCTCTACATATTTCCAGGTGCACCTTTGTTTATCTCCAGTTTGCTATTCTAATTTGAGTTCATTTTTTAGATTACATTGTTAGGTTTTACATGTTACTTATCTTTCCAAACCTTGATTTGTGGTGAACCCCCTTTTAGTCTTTAATCATACCCTAGGACACCTTATTTCAGATCTCTTTCCTTCATTTCCATCCCTATATTGAGATCTCTAAGGTTTTCATAAGTGAAACTTGAAGAAAATGGGTGGAAAGATCCTAAACCCTGATTTTATCTCCAAAAAGATAGAGCCCCCTATTTTCTAGGTTTCATTTTGGTGAACCTATCCTTTAGAAGACCTTATTTTTTATTTGAAATGAATCATAATCCTAGATCTAGCTTGTATTAGCTTTGCATTAAGTCTTGCATTACTTAATTTGCATCTAGGGTTTCTAAATCTTGCAAATTAGTGAAAGTGCATATATGTTGCATTTTTGCATCTTGCATCATTGAAATTCACTTGAAATATATAATTGAACCTATTTTAGACATCATAAAAACAATAAATCCTAACATTCACTCAAAAAATTATGAAATTAGTGTCAAAACCCTAATCTAGGACTCATATACCCCTCTGCCCAATCTAGTCTCAATATAGGTTGTTCTGCCTAATTTTTGTGTATTCTATGTGGATTGTTTTTCCAAAATTTGAACCCTTGAAAAACCTTGATTGGGACTCATAGAGCCCTCTGAGAAATTTAGTCCCGTGTTTGAATTTATACTACATTTTATAACATTAAAAATCATGTTTATACATGTGCTTTTGTTTTCTATTATTACATTTCTTTTTCAATTTACTAAATTTGTGTTTCATTCATTTCAATGCAACTAGCTTAATTTCATTTGAATCGGAATTGAGAATATCATTTATCTTGTGTTCATTGCATTTATCTTGCATTCATTGATTTCCCCTTACATGAGCTTTACAACTTGGTGTACTATTGCTAATACTATAGTGAGATGAAGTTTGAGACTCATGTCATCTCACGTGATAGCACAAACATTGTGGATCTTGGGTTATCTAGCTCTTTCACTTCTATTATTGACACTAGTTCGCTACGTATGGACCATACCCTTAACAACTCTTTTCCTTCAAGTAGTGTGACAAGTTTTGAAACAATGGTTGCTAGTATTCTGCAAGAAAACATAATCTAAATCCAAGAAGACTTAGAAAACCTACAAAATCAACTGAGTACTAAAAATATTTCAACCACTACTATTAGTACCATATATTACATACATCGTGTGATTGAAAGTGAAGAAGGAGTTGAACTTATGCATAACCTAGCTCGGATTTTTGGAAAACATCTTACCTCAAAAACTATTTGTACTTTACCTTCGAACAATGTCCAAAGTCAAGGAGGAACTCAAATTCCTCCTCCTGCAACCATTTCCTCTATTCCTTCCTGTACCAACCCTCAAGTTACAACAACAATGCAACCTACTAATAATCTTATTCCTACCTTGGGTATTTCCGCTAACAATCCTAGTACCTTTGTGGCATCGCACGTCATATCTCCTACCACTTTACCTCCCATAAGAATTCCATTCACATCCCCCTCGAACACATATACACATCCACCATATTCACCTCTATCTCAAAATACAACCAATGATGCTATCCTTAACCAACTTTTGCAAAATATTTCATCCCTTCAAAATAAAATCTCCACCATAAACCAAAATCAAAATGGCCAACCTACATACCATGTCAAAAGTAATCCATTATCCTTGGAGATATTGAGAATGTTGATACCAAAAGGTCTAGAGATTCCTAGGTTTGAGAAATATGGGGGAAAGGAGATCCTTCTAACCATGTTTTCACTTATACCACCTTATGCAATCATTTTGTCCTTGAGGATAATCTCTTGTCTAATATTTTCCCTATGTCCTTGAAGGATACTGCCTTAGAATGTTTTTTCTCATTACCGAACAACTCAATTTGTTCATTCAATGAACTTTTTAAGGCCTTTATAAACCATTTCCAAGTCCACATGACTCCTAAGATGACCTTAACTAATTTGATGTGATGTAAGCAAAAGGATGATGAAAAAGTTACTTCATTTCATGCTACCAATCACTTTATTCCCAAATTGACGTAAAGATTCCTGATCCTCACCTTCAATGGATTTTTATTGAGAACTTGCAAACTAACATACAAGATAAGCTTAGCATGATGAATTTTCCTTCCTTCTTACACTTTTGTATTGCTCTTCGTGGTTATCTAAACTCGGTTAGTAGTTGTGAAACAAAACCCACCTCTAGCTAACCCAAAAAATCTGAATCCACAAACCAAAACAATTTCCCTTTAGCAAAGAGAATAAAGGCTTAATTAAACTAAATCCCCCTCAACCAACTCAACATGTTGATACCCAAGTGGTTGCTATAAGGAAGAGAACTCATTTCACATTTGTGGATCCAGCTAGAAAATTTACTCCCTTACTTGATACCCTACATAGCACAATGTCACAAATTTTAAAATAGAAAATGATCACCTTACCTCCTGTTAAAACTCTTGATCCTAATAATCCTTTACCTCTGAACTTTAGATCAAATTCTTATTGCCATTATCACTGACAAAATGGACATGACATGAAACATTGTAAGCGTCTTAAACATCTTGTGCAAGACCTCATCAAGATTCTAGTTGACTTCAAATTGGAGGTGTTAATGATCAAAGAAATAAGTCTATTGCCCCTCCAAATCAAAACTTAAAAATATTTACCAACCCTATGTCGAATCATAACATTTCATTTATCAAAGCTAGTGAAACTAAGAAGAATGATGTGATTAATGTTGACAAGGATGATGACAACATGGATATTATTGAACAAAGTCCTATAGATACTAGTGAACAAAATCCTTTAAAAGGTTTGATTACATTGATCAAAACTCAACCTAGTATGGACCAAACTAAGAAGCCTCTTGACATTGCTTTCTCATCGAAGGATATCATTAGAAATGCATCGAATGGTCCTCTTTACATAGCCGACCAAATGAATGACAAGCTCACTAATGGGATATTAATTGATCCTATCTATGGAGAGAATGTGATCACTAAGAAATTCTTACTTGTGCATGAACTCTATCAAGAAACATATGATAAATAGAAAGAATGGATAAAAATGCATAATGGTTTCACTTGCCCTATGCTGGGATTGATCACCCTTCCTATAAAATTTGGATCAAAACAATTAGATGTCTCATTCTCCCTCATCTCAACATCAGACCACTTCTATGTGAATCTTCGTTATCCATGGTTGTGCTCCATTGAATTTGTCCCGTAGATTGTACATAAATTCTTAAAGTTTCCCTTTGCCAATGAAATATTTATTATGCACCATAGTGGCTTTAATCCTTTGTCTTCCTGTGGGAATTTTTCATTGGATTTATTTTGGCCCAAGCCTATGGAACCTATTAAACCTCGTGATGATTTATTTTTCAAGTCCTATCAAAATTTTGAGGTGAAATGCATAGCAAAACTATCCCTTAGAAACTTGCCTCATATATGATTGAGCCTCCCATCCTTGATGAAACCATGCTTGAACCTAAAGACATTCCAAACAACCAAGACCAACCTAAGACAAATCCTTGGCCTAGCTCATATGAAAAACCAAGAGAAAACGAAAATAATCAGGTATCATGCCACCTAAGATAAAAAAAAAAATTACAAAGCTAAAGAGAAAGTGGTTGGACAAACTCCTTTCGTTCCTCCCCTTAGGGAAGAAAATAAATATATGGTTAATAAACCCACTCCTACTCAAACACAAATTGAAAATCATGCTAAAAGAAAGAGAAATGGTAGAGAGTGTATGTGAAGACATCGTGCTCTTGCTCGAAGGTTAAACGAAGAAAACAACAAAGAAAATCAACATCCAAAATTGACTATAGAAATACATGATGAGTCTCCCTCTTTGCCTCAACAAAAATATCATATTCCACAACCACAATAAGAGATAAACCCTTCTTTAGACATTATCATTCAACCTCCTGTTGTGATTAACTTGGATGATGATGATAAGGTTGCTAAAATTGATGAACAAGTGCATACTAAATTGAACACATTATTTTCCTCTTCTATGAGCTTAAATGATAATTCTCCTAGGAATATTTTTGAACTTGGTGATACCTCTAGTTTGGCACTTGCTACTATCTCTTTTGCTAAATGTCTTCCTTCCTTATACGATGAACACGATTGGGATGCAAATGACCTGCTAATAGGTTGACTCGCATGTGCCTTACTAAATCTTCTCCCTTATTTCTTTTTCAAGTTTCTTTTATGTGATGGCATGTCCGTAACATGATCCCTTGTGTTGTTTTGTTTGATGTCCCTCTCTCATTTTACATTCCTCTATTTGTATCTACATTTTTCTCTATATTGCATCTTTTTTATTTGTCTTGTGTTTTCCTTTTGGGGATGACGAAAAGTGTCGAGACATTTACATCTCTTCTATGTTGACCCAAAATATTTTCCTTTTATCTTTTCATTTGTCTTGTTTTTTTTCTTTTGGGGATGATGCAAAGCATCAAAAAATTTAGGTCTCTTCCATGTTGAACCGAAAGGTTTTTCTTTGTTTTCACTCTCTTTGTGTCATTCTCTCCATTCCATGAGTATTTTGGGAATGATGGCAGTTCCAAGCTCTCTAATAACACTATAGCAAAGACATGGACTAACCCCGAATCCATGGATCCCTCGTGTATTATTTTTGGGATTTCAATTTGGGGGCAACCCCTTTTCATGACATAGCTTTATTTGGAAACATATTACTTAGCATAGGGATTTCTGAATAAGCTCTCATGTCCTCTTTATTGTTAGCACTTATCATTTGCTACTTTAAAGTTATTGCTCACAGTATGGTGTTTATAAATTTATTTAAAGTTGGGGCGTACATTGGTATTATTCTTTTACATTTCATGTTTTATTATGTAGTCTTCTTACTTCATGCGATGCATCTTTTTCTTTATGGTGGCATTGGGTGCGATGTCCTTCAAGAGCATGATCTCTTTTATCATATTATATTCCTCTTAGTGGTTTGATGTTACACACTGCATTCCCTTAGTTTTCAATCTTCTATTCTTCAATTGGTCCTCTCTTGGAGACATTAGGCACAATGTTCCCTAAGTTAAGACCTTACATGAACTAAGAAAAATTACTTTGAATGTACCTTACACTTTTTTGCATTTACAATATCTATTATATGGCCACCTTTCATAACACACTTTTCTTGCTTATGGAGCCATCTTGTTTGTTCATGGGTGTAAGGCATACGAGGCTTTGCTTGCCTCATGAAATTTATTGTCATGTTGTGTCATGCCTTGTCAAAGTTATCAGGAGGGATAGCCTTGGTATTGTTGTATGTATGGGATCCAAACTTAGGCCTGACTTTCCCATAGCCACTTGCTTGTCTGTGTGAACACATACTAGTTGCTTGTGTACATGTCTCACTAGGGGATCACCTAGTGGAAAACCTAAGTTTTCACTAGCCCTTGTGAGCATGTGTTTGGTTTGCATCATTTTCATCCTATCCCACTAGCATTGGTACACTTGGACCCCTCTTGATGCGATTTTGTCTACTTTAGTGTGAGTTTGAAGAAATTTCATCCCCTCACTAAAGTGGGGGCTAAATGTAGTGTGGAAAAATACATCCCCTTACATTTTCACACTTTTTCGTCCATCCCTACTAAAATTGGGCTTCTTTATGCCTTATTTGGCCATATTTTGCATCCAAAATCCATATTTAATGCATCTCTCTAAGGATAATCCTGACACATAACTAATGACCAATCACAATTTAATGATTCTTTTTTGTATGGCCTAGATTTAGTGATCTAGGACTCATACGCCACCTTGGGCATATGGGTCCCACCTAAGTTTTAGGGCCTAAACCTGAATTTAGCATAAAACATAACATTTTTTCAAATTTGTGTCTCAAGCCTAGCTTACTGGGACTCATACACCCCAACTGGCGTATGAGTCCCACTTAGGTTGTACCTAATTTTAAGTTCAATTCTTCACAATTTTACTCTCCTATCTATCTGATGTTAGCTTGTAGTGTTGTAATTTCAAGAAATTTTGCATAAACAAGTATAAATACAAGGTTATTTCATATATTTTCTCCTAGAAATTTTCATGAGCAAGTGTGATCTAACCATTCAAGAATTCTAGCACTTTCAAGATCATTCAAGAGTGATTATCAAGCATTTTGGAGCATTATTCAAGAATCAAGTATCATGTTGAAGTCATAGTGCATCATGTTTTTTGTTAGCTAACATTTGTGATGTAGGTTCTTATGATTCAAACAAGCATTCAAATCAAGATCCATAACATACAAGCAAGAGTCAAGATCTACACTCATGCTAGCCATTACCTACAAGATTGTAGCCTATTGTTCAAGGGTTTGGTGAGTTACAACATTACATATTGTTCATTCATTTCAAGGTTTGATTACCAAAATGAGGTTTGACCAAGGAAAAACCCTATCCACTAACAAAAAAACATTTTTCCTCTCTTTGATGTGTAATTTGTAGATTTAGGTTGAAGATCCATTTGGGTGTTGTCATAATAGTGGTTTACAATTCCTGAGAGGAATGAATTTTAGCTGAAATCACATATTTTTAGAAAATATAATGATTTAAGCCTTAAAAAGTTCCATTTAAAGGATTCCAATTGAAGAGGGTTTGATCAAATCACCTTAGATCAAACCCCCTTGGATAGAACCTCGCTAGTTTTAAACCATACCTATAAATGCGTCTCCTTTACACCTATCAAAATGCTGATAAAAAATCACTTTTGATTTACCTTTTGGGGATCAAATGAATTCATTTAAAATTTATTTCAAATGATTATGGTATTCCTTAGAACAAGCTATCCAATAAATATAATTTTTAATATGTTTTGGTTTTGTTATGTTTTGTCTTTTAAGTTTTATTAAACATAGGTTTTTCATACGAAAATTAATTTATTTGTTCTTCACATGTGGAAAAATAGAAGATTATCAAAAAAAAAATTTGAAAAATATGAGTGCACCAGATATTGAAGTCCTTGATCAACAAAGATAAATAATTTTTTTTGACATATACAAAAAAGTTATCTGGTTCTGGCTGTGTCCTAAATTGTAATTAGTTTTGACTTAGAAACTTGATTAAGGAAAAAATATTCAATAAAAATATCTAACCAAGTGGAAGCACTAGATATCAGAGTTACAAATCTAAATTTGAAAAATTAAATTTTATCCTTCATGGAAAAAAAGTTATGCGTTATACGATTAATGCGCACTTTTTAAAAATGTTGTTTTGAAAAAAATCAATTTTAAATTGGGAGATGGAAAAAGTAATTTGATTCCAAAAATTTTGAAAAAATATTTTTAGAATCTATAGACAAAATTTGATGAGACTCTAGTTTGCACCATCTTCAAATTCCTCACAATTGCGTATAGGTGCGAATGTGAAGATTGATTAAAATAATAATTTCGTGTCTGTTTGGCCAAAATTCTAAACCACTATTATGGGATCACCCATTGAAAAGTAAGATTGGAGAAAAATTGTCAACTTGTCAAAGTTGTCATCTACATTGCAAGATCACAAAAAGCCACCCACAGGTTGGAATTCATCATTCCAGACTTGGAGATTTGATAGGAGAGAAGCTATAGGAGAACATCAGAGGATATCAGAGTTTTAGATCAACCCTAATACTGGGACTAAATTTCCACTTGTGGCCTATGAGTCCCAATATACCAAATTTCAAGCATTTTCTGTAGATTCCAATTCTGGTCTAAAACCCTAAACTACAACTAAATCACCCCTACTAGTGTATGAGTACCAATGTGCTTTAAAATTTAGATTTTTAGGATTTCAGACCTCATTCTGAGCCTCTTCAAATTTCCAAGTGCACCTCTATTTATGTCCAATTTGCTATTTAGATTTGATTTCCTTTTCTAGGTTACATTGTTAGGTTTTGTATGTTACTTATCTTTCCAAGCTTTTCTTGGTGGTGAACCCCCTTTTAGTCTTTAATCATTCCCTAGGACACCTTATTGCAGATCTTTTTCACTCATTTCCATCACTAGACTGAGATCTCTAAGGTTTCCTTGAGTGGAACTAGAAGGATATGTGTGGAAAGGTCCTAAACCCTAATTATATATCCCAAACAAAGAAAACTTTAGTGGTGAATAATTGAAATCGAGACCTCCAAAAATGGAGAATAGTACAAGCGAAAGAGGAGACTGAATCGCCAAGTTTTTACAAAAGATTAATTTCATCTTGATTAATTTGCCTATGCATTTTTTTTTAATTAATAAATTAATTTCATTTGCCATGTAAATGATGCATCATCGGAACTAATTTTCCAATAGTTTATTAATTATATTCACTAGTATATTATATTCCTACCATTAATTTTGGGGCAATATAGTCACTACTAATAAATTACCATTTAATTTTAGGGATATTTTAGCCTTGAATAGGGCTTTTATTTATTGCCATCAAATCATTGATTGGATTTTTAATCAGATGGCTACAGGTTGATTTCATGACCTATATGCATGTGATATTTAAAAGGCTTGCTTAGGCCTAGAATTTGTTTTGGTCCATACAATTGGATTTAATCATGTGGCCCAAAAAAAAAATCAGGCCTCAATAAGCCTTTTAAAAGGAACGTGCATAAAGGTCATAGAATCAACCTGTAGCCATCTAATTTAAAAACTAATCAATGGTAACAATATCACTTTTCATTTAGTCTTATTTTCAAAGTGAGATTTTAAAAAAATATTTAATTCGTGTGTGCTCCAATTTATTTTTTATAGTGAATTGCCCCTCGACCCCGCCTATATCGTGATAGGAGCATGTAGGGGCCGCTATCCCCAGACCTCGCGAGGGGGATTTTCCCCCTTGAACCTTGCAAGGGGCACTGCCCCTTGACCCCACTGATGGTTGTCGCCCCTAGGCCCCTACTTCAATATTACAAAAAATGAAAAATATATGGGGGAACTACGCTGACCAACTAAGCAAATTTTTGAAGCAAATATTTTCCATTGTAATTAATCTTTTTAGTGATTACTCGCCAGGATTCACCACTGTGATTATTATTTTTACTAGTTATTTATTAAGATTTTCTAGGATTTTACAATTTTTTTAATAATGTGCATAGATTCGCCAGGAAAATTAATATTTTTTTCAAATAAAAGGAAATATTTGACAGAAAAATTATAGCACTTAGCCAAGATTCACCAAGATTTTACACCTTTGTTGAGGGGGGGTTTCTTAAAGTTATCCCTGCTCCCAAAAGATAGAGCCCCCTATTTTCTAAGTTTCAAAAGCATACATATATATATGTATATATATTTGTGTGTAAGTGTATGATTAATATATTTTTATCTACCACAAGCCGTGCTATTTCATGTATATTCACAACCTAAAATTGGAAATCATGTGGTAGTATTTACGCATTTTTCCATAAAATACACTTTTTTTTAGAAAACTATCACATGAAATGGGAAATTTAGGGAAAACTATCAAATATTCTAGATGACTATATTTGTAGATATATCTAGTTTATGATATTTCCTTTTTTCACCAATGTATTACTTAGTGTTTCAAGGGAACATTTAAATGGACAAGAATTGTAGAAAATTTACTTGAAATGTATGGTCAACTAAAACTTAGCCCCTACTTCAATCCAATCACACAAATGATTTCATCCTCCTTCTAAAAATTGAAATTTACTATTTCTATAGCAAAGATTTCTAAAATTTCACCATTGCACATCACCTTGCACACCAACATTTTTGAATTGAGCATCTAAGGTTATGTATTTAAAGATAAACCCTAGTTCATCAATGTCATTTAGAGATACATGAAACAAGAATTCAAAAGAGAAAGAAATTATTAGTTGCTTGCATTATCTCTACAAAGACATTGTTTACAATGACACTTTAATCCAAGCATCTTGCTCCTTATGTTGTTTTTATTCAATATTCTAAGGAACAACAATGAATTTAAATAAGGGAAAATAAAGTTTGAAACTTTGATCTTTGTATAATTGACTCAAAAAGATATTTGTCAACATTATATTATATATTATAAGACATCAGGTGAAGTGAGCTAATTTTTAAAAGACTCAAATATAAAAGACAAGATTATGCAAAAAAATATAATCATAAAAAAAATAATTTGAATTCTAAAATTCAAATCATTTCTTTATCAAAATACATTAAAAGAACTAAAATACCCCTCTTTCATTTTCATTTCTATTTAACATACTAGATCTTTTCATTCGTTGATTAAAATGTTATTTACTAGCTTTTTTATTTATCTGTTTGATTTTTTATTGATTGAATATTATTTACTACATTCGGTGCCATAGCTTTTTGTATTTATCTGTGATTTTTATTGATTGGATATTATTTAGTACATTAGCTGTAAAAAAAGATGGGCTAGTTTATTTCCACTAACGCCCTACTCATTTCAATTCAACATTCGTATACCAATCACATTTTAACACCTTCCACTTTCTCGAATTTAAGACCTTAGGATGACGTATAATCAGTCCAATCTGGCACGTCATCTTTCGGCGTCATATGCTTGTTGAAAGAAAATGTTTTGTTTATTAATCCACCCCTCAAAACTCTTTGTCCCAAATCGATCTCATCTCTTTAATATTAGAAGTTGTATAACTTTCTGTTCCAGGTGAATCAGATGGCTCAGATTGTTTATCCGTGTGCCGCTTGCAAGCTTCAACGAAGAAAATGTGGAGACAAATGCGTGCTCGCTCCTTATTTTCCACCAAACGATTCTCACAAATTTTTAGTAGTACACAAGTTATTTGGAACAAGCAACATAATCAAAATCCTTCAGGTATTGATAAAACGTTTTTGGTTTTAAAAGAATTGATGTCCACATCTATTTCTCAAATCCAAGAACAATTTGATTAGTTCAGCTCTTCTAATATTAGCCATCCTAAATAGAAATGACTTTTAATCCGATTTTATTTCGACTCAGATCCTAAATGAGAATGGCATCAAACCTTTTTTCTGTGAGGATATTCCGGATGAGGAAGAGGCAGATGCTGTATACCAAGCCCTGGCATATAGAACAAAGAGTATGAGGAGTGAATGAGTCCTATCTATGGCTGCATGGCGCTTCATCATAATCGACTACGCAGAAGCAGAGTGTCCGCCTCCAGTCCTGGCTGGCAACCACTCAAGCGGAGCTCCTCAAACCTAGAGCTAATCTTACAGCTCTCCCTCCACAGCTTTCAAGCCTGTCCTTTGAAGCTCTGCTCCAGCAATGCTGGTGGGCAGAGCTTCCGCACTGGGGTCCATGGCACATCACGAGTGATCCACCTCAAAGGATGACCCTAACGAGTTTTTACAAAGATGAGGGACCCGTTTGGGATTAGCCGAGACCACTTCAATGAAACTGTTTGGGTTATTTCAAGTCAATCCCCAGTTTCAGGTGAACTCGTTCTGTATTCTACGTTGAATAGTCATTTGAAACTGTTTGGGTTGTCACTGTTGTTGTCAAACAATCAGGAAAACTCCATACATTGAAATAGTCTGCCCCTATTGGTTCCACCAATGTCATATACATGTAAAAAATCATGAAGAGTTGATAATAGTAGCAGCAATGGGACCCACACGTTAATGGGTATGTGGATAGTGATCTTTTGGTTAAAAATAGATAATGTAATTAATGTATCCATTTTAATTTGGGAATTAGTTATATTTATTTATCATTTTTAGTGTACCTGGTTTAAAATATGTTAAAATATTTTTATTGTTTACAAGTCATCATGATTATGTTTTAAACAATTTAGTTAAACAATTCTAATTGTAATCATTGTAATGTTCAATCATATTGAACTCCACATGAAAGCCTATTTAACTATTGGGAAGTTCAAACTCGTCCAAATTCAAACAAGCAATATAGCCTTAATTTCATTAGATGCATATATAGAGTAAAATCTAAAATCCTAAGGTGTGTTCATTAAATATTTGAAGACCATGCATAATTATGAGAGTGGTCTGATGTAACCCATGAATATTGTTATGGTTCCATTTATCATCCTGCAAAAAAATTTGGTTCGAATCCATCCTTGGGGATTTGGGTTTTGTTTATCGTCACTATTTTAGGGTTTTAGGTTACCTAAGATCCTTCCTAAATAATCCCCAAGTGTGCATCCTTGCCAAAGCTCTAATTCATCGTTGACCGTCTTTCGCCTGTCCTCCTCATGTTAAAACATCTTATGTTATTTGAGCTCATGGAGTAACCGGCCTCTCATGCATAGGTTTGAAATTCTTTTATTTTATAAGGTTGAGCAATTGACTTTATTTGGCCTTTACATCCTTTGAAACAATATGTGTTAAAGTCCTTTGAGTCCTTTTTATACGTCGTCCTACATGGTCCTCTTTCTTAAACAACTTACGAGTATGTGCTAAATTATCCCACTTAGGTTTTGCCTACCGTTTCCATTTATCGATCATCACGGATAGCTTTACAAAAGTAAATTTACATCAACGATGTGTGATGAACAATGTTTCTTTTGTTTTGTGTATCAAGGATGGGTTTTGAATGTTAAGTGTTGTATTAGAGATGTGTGATACATATGTTTTGTGTGTTATCATTGGCTTTCTTCATATTGCTAATTGCTTGAGAGTCTTGTATTGCAAATTGGCGATGCATGATTACCAATTGTACTCTTTACATCACTTTCCATCACTCACCGTGGATCCGTTGTAAACTTTGTGCCTCAAAATAACGATGAGTGATGGAGTTATTTGTCCAAAATTTCTTCCATTGATTTGAATTGCTCTTGTGAGTGATGCATTTTGTGCCTTTTATTTTCATGCAGGTGCACATGTCGTAATCTTGTTCCATTGCCTAATCTCCCATCACTGATATGATCTAGAATTTGAAGCATGAATAAGCAATACGTGATGGGAAATGAACATGATCGAGGATGGGCCTTAAATTAAATGCCTAAGATCTCATCGCATGGATGCTCACATCGTTGATAAGACTTGTGGAAGGTGAAATATATCAATGATGAGTGATGGCTTCTAAATGAAAGACAATGCAGCAACATCTTGAGGACATCGTTTAAAGATGAAAAGAAAGTAGCGAGGTGGGAGAAGAACCATTGATGTGGTTTTAAAGAAAGATGATCAATGACCAAGTTTTAAATGAGAACGGCTAAATGTCAGTTTGCTCATGCGAGCTTTCTATCAAACATTAATGGTGTTACGTCCCATTTCCCAGCCATAAAGAAGGTGTTTGGCTTGTTTCTTGAACATTAGGAGCTACTCATGAGCAGAGAAGAAAGCCAGAAGTTGAAGAAACACTATGGAAAACTCCAACAAGCAATTACAGCGGTATTTGTATCAGTTGTTCACCCAGATAAGCAAATTTTTGTATCTCTTCCTGTTAAAAATGCTAAATTGTTCTATTCTAAAAAATAGTAGGGAATTTGGGAGATAACTTGCTTACAGTTCAAATGATCATTGAGTATCCTCAATTGGGGTGATAAACATTGTGTAAGGTGTGGGAGTATATTGTTTTGTAATTTGTGTCTTAGGTTTTAAAACTAGGTAGGTCTTTTCAATTAAGAAAACTGTAAACCCTAGCCCTACCACATTGCATATATGACTGAACCAGAGCCTAGTGAGTCTAGTATTAGGTCAGAAAAAAAAAAACCAAAGCAAAAGAGAGTTAAAAGGCTTAAGACCCAGGATGTTTCATCCATAGCTAAACTGGAGCGAGGTCTACAACATCTAAACCTATGCCAATTACCCCTGCAGCATCCTCAATGTCCAAAAGTTAAAAGAAAAATCAAGAGAGATTCATGGAAGGGGCCTTTATAGAATTAAAAGACCTACTGGCCAGGTTGTTGTAATGAGTAGGTTAATTGACAATGCTAGTGAAATTAGAGAGTTGGTCCAGCCTTAGAGTAGATGGCAATTATTCTTATATGCTTTTAATAGGAACCTTTCTAAGAAACCAACATGTTACCTATGGGGGCTCAACCTTGGAAAGCTGGCAGTACCTAATGTATTTGTGGAGGTGGATGTAATGATGGAGTTAGCTAAGCATTATGATCCCACAGATAGAAGAATCAAGAGTGAAAATGGAAATGCAATCCTTGAGCTGACAAGGGATAAGATTGTGGAAATATTTGGATTGGATCCCGATTACACTGTAAACATCAAGCATATTGATCTATATAGGGAATATGAGTATAATAGATTTGCATACAAAATTAGACTACTTATTCGACATAGAAAGAGCAAGGAGAGATTTCTTCCTAAAGATATTGAGCCCTTT
>VDFB02332327.1:0-27481 GCA_007258455.2 Sequoia sempervirens
TTAAAATCCAGATTTTGCAAATTGAACAGTTTTTCCCTAATTCCAAAATTAAAACCCAGATTTTGCAAACAACTAGATTTTTTTACAACAAAACAGCTTTTTGCAATAAAACAGATTTTTGAAATAAAACAGATCTTCCTATAAGTTGATTGAGATTTTAATCAAGAAAAGGAAAGAGGGGTTTTATTTGGAACCTGGTCTCCTTCTTGCTGATTTGTGATGAAGTCCTTGCTTCAACCAACCCCTTCGAACGGCTTCCCAAAAACTCTGTTTTTCCGCCTCCTCTTCCTCTTCTCCTCTGCTTTTTCACAGATTCTCCCCCCAAAGCTTTCCAGCACAATCTCCTTCCTTTTTTTTTTCTTTTCCAAATTCCAAATTCTAAAAAAAATTACAATAATGTTTTTCCAGCAAAAGAATCCCCTTCCTCCTATTTCGAAAACCCACTATATTATTTTCTCTTTCATGCACCCAACCACCATTTTCTAAAAACAGCATTCCAATTTCTCCATTTTCCAAATTATTATATTCTTATTATTATTATTTTAAAACCCCCATTTTGACAGCCTTGCATGCACAAGAAATTCAAATTTATTTATTTATTTTATTCTAAATTTTCCACCTGGAAAATTTATTTACATTTGACAAATCACCATTTAATATTTAATAAAACACATGGCTTTTCACCAAAATAACAATTTAAATATTTTGAATACAAATTAATCTAATTTTAATCAACAATTTTTAAATTGAAACATCACAACACATAAACTACCAACAGTAACATAACACAACTACAACCACAAAACATGACAACTACTGAACATACAATACCCTGTAACCAGTCGGTCTGACATCATGGAACGGGCAAACTTCATTGACACCTCTGTATCAACTTTGTACCGTTGGGTTATTTGTGCTCGCCCTGTCCTGCCGAAGCAGGTGGAATCGAGACTATGTACCTGCAATTCCTGCATACAAACGAAGTTGCGTACATGTGCATATATATACATAAATCAAAGCATCGTGTTGTGAGAAGGAATCGCAGCGTAACAGAGCACTCGCAATGAGTGATGCTACACTGTCCTTCATCACGTCTATTCTAACAATTATAATATGATTGATAAAAATAACATTCCTAATACTAACAATTCATCTCATGGCATAATCTATTGAATCATCACATCATAACATGAATATGAAAATCAACTAACATCTCCAACCACAATGTCGTATAAAATAATCATGTCCACAAAAGAGTAACAGCATCATCAAATGTCTAACTAACCAATCACACCAAACAGTATCACCATAGTATCAATGTATCAAAGTATCAAAACAAAGCATAAACTAATGAGTCCAACTAGCAACTAGGAGGGTTATTACATTACCTATTTTTACCAAGTATTCCATGTTGTCTACGTTGAATTTGCATAGACTAGATCCTTTTTGTGATTATGCCTTAAGGATATATAAAAGAACAATTTAAATCAATTTCAACTAATAACACACTTGACCAATGTCGAAACATGTATTTAATGTATTTAAAGGACAAAATAAAACCAAAACTATATTTACCTATATTTACTTACTCCATTGTACCATCTGCATCCTCTCTTTTTACTTGAAATGCATCTATGATTGCCTCGTAATAACTTCCATAGAAATTGACCATAGTAAATTTTTGAAGGTCTTCCCGCGATGGCTGAACATATTTGTTGCCACCACCAAATGTGAATAATGCATAAATCTTTTTATGTGTTTCATAGTCTTGAATCGCGGGTAGACCATTCTTCTTCTCAGTATTTTGGGGTAGCCAAGTGCCATGACCACCAGATCTGATGGAAAACATGTTCAAAAACCACCATCAAATATACTCCAAAATTTGCCAAGGGGATCAAAGACTTGTTCTAAAAAATTGCTTAAGGGGATCTAAAACTTGTTGTAAAATTTGGCGAGGAGGTGTCTTAAAGGGGATCAGGTATACATTTGGATAATGAAAGCATCCATCATCTTCTCGAGGTGTTAACAACTTATGTTTAGTTTCCACACCTGCTTGAGCCAACCAATATTACTGTTTGCTCTTCATTCCCCTCAGTGCAATAGCTGCATACACATGTCCTACCAACAAAATTGATTTAATAACTTGTGCATATCCATATAACTAATTTGCTTAGTATTAAAAATAGCAATAAAGCAAAATAAAATGAAATAAATTAAATTAAAATTACCTTCTTGTACAAAGGTGCGAGAAACGATCATAATCTTCAGATGCAAACAATTGATCATTTCTTCAATAGTTATTTCATATTGATTATGTGCTTCTACAGGTGTCAACGATCTTTGCTGCCACTGTTCAACCCATTCTGTATTTTCACAAGCTTCCCAATTTCCTGAGATACAAAAATGGAAAAAACATGCAAGCTCCCTTGTCCAAATAGTCCATGTGCTTGCTGTCACACTCCTAAATGAATACCATTTAGTAGATCCGCTAATTGTCTCACAATCAACTCTAGATACAATGTTTTCTTCTTCCACCAACCAAAAGAATCGATGAACTGTAGAGTAATCACTCGAACCAGGTGCAGATAATTTTCTATTACACCAATCCACAATCTCATGTGCATTTTTAAATTTTACTAAATCCTCGAATTTTAATTGTTCTCTAGCAAGAATTCTTTTGACACACGTACCAGCTCCATCATGTTCTCCTTTACCATGCCCGACTTCAAAAACTTTCCATATATATTTGGACATTAAGTTCATGTGATTTCTACTTAACCAATAGAACATTCTAGCATTTTTGGTACGCCCCGTTACAATTATCGACCATATAGAGGTGTTCTTTCATATGGATTCCTCTTTCTTTTAATTTCTATAAAATATACTAAAACAATATTGAACAAACTCATTAGATGTAGCAGATTGTCACTCGAATAAAAATGATACTCCCTCGAAACTTTTCTATCATCACCGGTGCTATCATGCATGTCATAAGCAATATGGACCAAACGCAGAGCGCTTGCCTTTGAATTGACTAATATATTGAGATTGAATTTCCTCTTGCGGGCGAGTATAATTCTCCGCAAAATCAACCAGCGAAGTATAGCGCGATTGGAAATGTGTTTTCTACATCGCGAAGTGGCGTAAGCCATCGAGCATGTTGATTCATAACATATTTTGGTACAATTTTATTATTAAATTCACTCATAAATGCATGCACCGCTAACTTTAAATAACTAAATCACAACACTTTCCTATTTTTCGATCTTTTAAAGAATAGTGAACATTCCTAAATCTTTTGGCGTCTACTAATTGTTGTCCAAAATCATGATCAACACTTTCATGCAAACAATTTCTTAAAAATGAAAGATTTCCGCAGTTAATGCATTGTCCAGAAATACAAGAACTTAAATAAAATAATCTATCATTAGATTTTTCACAAAACAAACCTGAAATAAACTCTCTTATTGATTCAGGTGGCATATCAATACCACATTCTTGTATAATCATGTTAGAATGCAAGGTACAACGTATATATCGAAAAACATCATAAAAATAACGAAATTGAACATGTATTTTACAACAACAAGATATTCGTTGCTTATTAATTTTTACATACCAGGGTTTACATTTTTCAAAAGACCTTTGACTTATTTTAATATTACGAGGTAACACTGAATCGCTACAAAATTTTCTATAAAATTCAGTTTGTGTTGTATCTAATAGGTGTTTTGGGTGAGGATCGCGGACTTTGGACCCCACCCTTAATTTTAAAACATCTCTAGCATTAGATGAAACCATAGTATTATCATGCCAAAATTTTTTGATCAAAGATTTAATTTCAACACTCAATTTTATATCAGACCTTGGTAGTCGTCCACTGAAACTCCAACATTGATTGATAGGATCATTTTCTATACTTTCTCTTCTTTTTCTTTCTTAGTAATGTTTTTGGGATGCATTTTTAAAACTTCACCTAATGTGCTTACCATTCTAACTATTCAAAGTTGTTTTATTGACTATAGCGATGGTTATAGCTCTTCTTGCTCGTTTTTATCTTTAGATCGACTATTTTTCCAATAGATTGAATGGCAGTAGCAATAGTAGACATAGCATGTTTTAATGATTGATCTTTTCTTTTTGGTTTTAACATAAAAGCCTAACCTTTTAATTACTTTCCTCATTTTTTGCATTCTCATCAATTGCATCATTAGTTGACATTGAAATGCAATATTTCTATGATAAAAGAATTAGGTGTATATTCTATTCACATGTGTTCTTATTTGCCTCCAAGAAATTTGATCAGGAAGATTATCTAAAACACCACTTCAATTTTAAAAGTATTTTTCATTAAATTCAACATCACATTCTAAATTTTCATCTTCATTTTCATCAACAAAACAGTTTTCATTTTCATTTTCATTTTCATCAACAAAGCGGTTTTCATTTTCATTTTCATCTTCATTTTCATTAACAAAACGGTTCTCATTTTCATTTTCATCAACAAAACGGTTTTCATTTTCATTTTCATTTTCATCAAAAATATAGGTTTTGTTTTCATTTTCAAGAAAATGATCATTTTGATTTTCATTTGCAACAAAAGATTTTTCTTTTTTGTTTTCAACAAATTCTATAAAAGTTTCATTTCTTTGAATATAGTCAATGTCAAACATCATTATATCCAACTTCTTGTAAATCTTCTACAAACAAATTTACCATGTCACTAACATGTGGATTTGAAGACGTACCTGGATTTGTGTATATTGAAACATTCTCCATAGCATTCAAAAAGGGATTTGAAGACATAGTAGGACTTGTTTGTATAATCATATTCTTCTCCAAATTGACTCCTTGCAAATTAGCTTCATGTACAACTATGGTATCTTCAATGTTTTCATCTTCAATAGTTGTTGAATTGGTTGCTCCACCATCGTTCATTGATTTTATTCTCATTCTTCTTTCTCTTTGTCTTTGTCTCTCTTTTTCTTTATTTGCTTCAACTTCTTGAGGAGTCAATGTCTTTCTTCTCTTATTACGAAATTTATCTCCCATAATTATAAAATTCTCAAGCACAGATGAATGTTAATAGTGAAATACTTCAAAATATTGAATCCAAATTGGAAGTTGAATACCTATTACGCCAAAATTCTTCTTCTTGTGTTCCTCAAAACAAATAGAAAACTACCACAATTCCACTTTAAAAATTGTTCTCTTTATGCTTCCTTTGAAAAATTCAATCCATATTGCAAATTTCACTTCAAAAATGGTGTAGACGATGCTCCCTTTGATAAAATTAACAAAAAATCAAGTTGACCACCTGTAAATACAATAACATATGAAAAATAATTGATTTTCAGTGCTCTCGGCCGTACATGTCAAGTTGCAAAGTTGCAGAGTTGACAGTAATTGTCAACAGTGTTTTTAAATAATATAAAACGGGATCCCGTCTATAAAACGCGATCCCGTTTATAATAAAACGGGATCCCGATTACTAAACGGGATCCCGTTTACTAATAAACGGGATCCCGCTCCATAATCGGGATCCCGTTTATTAGAATTCACTCCGCGAGCCGTTGTAAGGGTAACGGGATCCCGTGTTATAAACGGGATCCCGTTACTTTTTCAACGGTCGAAAACAAAACGGGATCCCGATTATAACACGGGATCCCGTTTATTACTAAACGGGATCCCGTGTTATAATCGGGATCCCGTTTTTTGAAATTTGAATTTGGTTTTGCATCGTGGGCGGGTTTTTGCCATGGTTTTAGGTTCGGGAATAGCTTTGGAAGTCCGAACCTAAGCCTTCAACCTGGTTTGACCTGCAAATTGAAAGCCCTAACAATGTCAAAGCAAAATATCGACTTTGGACATATGGCTGACGACCTTTTTTTGAAAATTTTCTGACAAAATGAAAACCCATTTTAGATCAAACAATGCAGATTCTAAATATATAATTTGTTTTGCAATTGAATTATTTTTTGCATTTTTCAATTAATTTCTAATAAAATTGGTCCATAAACTTTAAATATCAGAGTTTTTTACTATTTGAATAACTTTTGATCAACATAACATTTTGACAAACGGATTGCACGAGAGCAAACTTCAGACAATTCTTTTCAATTTGAAAAAAAAAAAATCAAAAAATGATAAGTTTAGGTCATCTTATGCATGTCGTACATGACGATTTTTCAAAACAACAAATCTGCCTAATAAAAAATTAACAAAAAAAAAATATTCAATAAAAAATTACAAAAAAATATCAAGAGCAAGGTTCAATGAGTCATAAAACTTTTCCCAAAAGGATTTATAAAAATACGATAATTTAAGTCAAAATATGGATGTCGTACACGTGCATGGTATGGTACAAAAAAATGACTTTTAAACAGTGGTTTTTTGAAATGCCTATTGAAACTCAATTTGTACAATCTGGGTATTGAAATAAATTACATATTTGGAAACTAGACTCCGAGCACTACATTTTATGATTAGTGAATTTTTTAAAGATTTCATCTCTAAGTGCTTCAAATTTTAAGGTCAAATGTGTCAAATTGAAAATCAGGGAAAACACTTCCACTTTTGGCCAAAAGTGGACTCAACTTCTTGCACACACCCAAGAGAAAGAAAAGAGATGGCACTATGGCATGAGATACATAGCAAGATGTATTCGTGGGATGTTTTAATGTGAGGGACAACACATAGAAACAACAACATCATGGAAGAGAAAAGTAGAGACGAATAAATCAAGATCATAGTGGGATTTGATTATTCAAGGTCAGAACTGCTCATAGATATAGACATATAAATATAGTATAATATATATGAACTGTCATCACCTCCCAAATAAATCAGAATGAGAAGAAGAGCACATGAAGACAAAATAAAAGTAAAAATTGGGTCAACATGGAAGAGGCCTAAATTCCCCAATGATTTGCATCATTCCCCACATGAAAAGTAAAGATTATGACATACAGAAGAATGATGAGACAAATAGAAGAAGTGTACGGAAAAGTTTCCCTCCTATATCCAAGCACCTACAACAGTAGTAAGGGTCCTCTAGAGATGAGAGAAAAAAAATAAATATACAAGTACAGGGGAACACAAACAAACATGCAAAGCTAATCTAAAGATGAAGAAGGCACTGCTCTAGTCTAACTCCTCCAACAGTTCGTCTTGATCCCAATCTAGATCATCATAAGGGGATGGAAGACAAGCCTATGGGGGGATAGCTAGGGCGATACCAATGAAATAATCTATGAAAAGAGCTAAGAAAGAAGGTCCCTCAAGGTCTTTGTCATCAAACTCCTATGAGACTAAAGTCATCAATCTAGCGAAGATCAAAGAAAAATTTAGGATGCTCTCCAACGAGTTGAACATGAACTTCTTATGAGTGGCATGTGGAAATTGAAGGGGAGGAGGACAAGACACCCAAGAGTCATTACCATCCTCAGGAAGAGGGGAAGTGTCAGTCACAAGGACGACATAGACCAAGGCAGAACAAGACTCAAGAGACGAAGAAATTTTTTTTCAACCATCGCTTGAAGTAAGGTCGCTCTCAAATTTGTGCTTCAATGGAGGATGCAAGATCCTTGAAGCTGAAGTGGAAGGAGGAGATGAGGCCACAAAGGACACCACATTTTTAAAACACATGTCAATGAGCTTCAAAAAGGGAGGAACATCAGGAAGAGAGGTTATAAGAGGCATCTTTGTATAGGGAGTGATGAACACTTGCACCCTTTTGGGGTGAGGTTCATCAAGATTTGATGATGAATTCAGAAGAAGCATGGAGGTGATGGGAACTAAGGCAGAGAAATAAGTAGAGACATGAGTAATAGAGATGGAAGCAACAAAAACAAAAACATAATGCTCCTCTTTAGTCTTTGGTGAAGTAGCATGCTCCTTGGGCAAGGCCTTCTAATGGCACTTATTCTCTCACACAAGCTAGTTATATAAACTATAGGCACTAGAAGATTTATCCTGAGAAGAGGTCGAGGGCTCCTATTCTACCAAAGGAGCAACCTCCATGACTGTTTCTAGTACAAGGGTGGACTCTTAAGGAGGAACATGAGGATGAGACAGAGATAGAAAGAGACATGGGAATATTGACATTGGGCCCCTTTCCTTTGTCTTCCTTGGGGGTAGGTGGAGGGATAGGGGGAGGCCTTAGAGGTCAAGATGTAGGAACAACCCCACAAGAATGCTTACCCTTGCCATAATGGGTGGGTCAGGGTATCATGGTAGAACCAAAAGCTAAAAAACCTGAGGCTTCAACTTCCACAATGTAGGACCTTTTCCTTTTCCTATGCTAGGCACAATAGAAGGAACAAAAGATGTTGCCAAGGGTTGGGAAGTAGAAGAGGAAGATGCAGAAGAAGGGATAGAAGAAGAGGGGGAAGGCTTAAGGGAAAGAGATTGCTTGTCCTTCCCATTTGGAGGGGCAAAGGATGAAGTGTGCTACTATGCACTCAAAGAGGACTTCAAGGAGATAACTTGAGAAAATGAAGGAAAACCACTTTTTGGCACCAAACCCCCAGTATTATACTTGAAATAAGCTTGAAACATAGAAAAAGGGAACCCTATGTTTAATATCTAAACCTATGGTTGCTTTGGGCCCATTTTCCAAGGTGCATTAGAAGGTGAATCAACAAGGTGATGTAGATTGCCTATCTACCATAAAGGTGAGCCAATCAGAACTAGATCCACTTTCTTTGGGTCTTGAAGATGGATGGGGAATGGCTTAGAATGATTAATCTAATTGAGCTATATGACCTAATGTGATAAATGAAATATTTTGGAA
Source organism: Sequoia sempervirens (assembly GCA_007258455.2). NCBI lineage: Eukaryota > Viridiplantae > Streptophyta > Pinopsida > Cupressales > Cupressaceae > Sequoia > Sequoia sempervirens. Next base: position 8,795 of record VDFB02332327.1, read on the forward strand.
ATACACAAACTAAAATTGTAAATTGCAGCTGCATCTAGGAAGTGTCGGATGATGTGTACCTATCACCAAAAGCTAGATTTGGCATCTAGAGGACACATTTTCCTAGGGGAATATGGGTCCCTAATAGGGGGTCCTAAAACTAATTCTACAATACTTTGATGTTGGATTTTTCCTTCTATTTCTTGGTTGCAAATTTTTTAGAATATTGTCAATAAATTTTGTAGGCGAGTTTTCATGGTTTGACAAGGTTGGTGACAACATATGCAACAATGAATAATTTTCCTCCAATCTTCCTCCAATCTTCTTCAAAGTTGTAACTTGCACACTCACAAAGAGATAAAATGTTGGGCCATTTTAGGGGCTTGCCTCAGTCAAACCCCATGTAAGTATTTCCACTTCCACAATAGCAATGTCAATGATAGGAATGATAATTGAAAGGAAGGAATGGTGATGAATAAATGCTGCAACTCACCACCCTTCAATGGCTTCCTTGAAGGACTGAATTCATAGGCATCACCTCAATGATCTTGGATCTTACTTGATATATTTTTTTGAATTCTTGAATGCTTGGATGCTTGGAGACCTACAACAATGTTAGCCTTCACAAAACAATAACATGAACACACATAAAATTTGACATGATGTTGGATCTTGAATTGCTACAATAAAGATCTAAAATGCTGCTCTAACTTTCTCTTGACAATAGTATTTGTTCATTAATGCTTGATCTAGTTGTTTTCTATTTCAAACGATAAAATAACTAGGTATTTATAGGAAATTGTTTTAATTTCCCGAAAATTAGATTCCAAAAGCTGACAATTGAAATGTGAATTCTAAATGTTAAAATGTTGCCAACAACATATTAAAAATTGGTCCCTGACAAGATAGAGGGACCCATATGCCCATGGGCATATGGGTCCTAGCCTATCTACTAGGACATTAAGTGTCAGGACTATAACATTAACTGTTTACATTTATTCAATGCTTGCAATCCTTCAAAAAATGATAAAAATAGAATTTGAAATGCATAATTTAGGAAACTAGGGACTTAGTTACATCCAATAATTTAGGGGGGGCCAAAAAATAGTGTGAAATTGTTAAGGGTGACAATTTTCTACACTAGATTTAGCCCCCACTTTGGTGAGAGTATGAACTTACACTCAGACTCACACTAAAGTAGAGAAATATGTGTCAAGAAGGGTTCAAGTGTATAAATGTTGAAGAAATAGGATGACTAAGGATCAAGGGAGATGTCAAAGCCCATAGGATCTAAGATCTTATGAAAAATTAACATAAGCACAAAGGAAAACACATGAACATGTATGATATGCAAAAACACAACATGCATAAACATACATGTCGGGAAACATGAAGCATACATGATGAAAACACACATGATACCATAGAATATAAAGATGGCGATCTGAAATGAAAACACACAATGTAAATACGAAGAAGACACATGGGAAGAAACACAACAAAACACAAGGTTAGTACTAAAAAGGATTTGAGTCGCTAAGGAAAAGATACCTTAGTCTTAAATTGTCTCAAATACCAAATGTCATCCATCAAACAAAGAAAATTCTCTATGAGGAATAAATTCATACACATCACTCATGAAACACATGGCTCCACTGGCAAGTAAGTTGTATTATGCTAGGTGGCCTTATTAAAAGGAATTCATGACTCACACAATAGAAAAGTTTGATATTTTCTAGGCGAATCACAAACCAAGAGACACACAGGCTAGTGAAGTCTGATATTCACTAGGTGAGCCCCCAAGGAAAGGTACAATGAGAGACACACACTAGATCTACAAGGTGTGCCTGTAACAAGGTGGAAAAAATGGAAAACATACACTAGGTCTACAAGGTGTGCCCATAACAACCATACCAAGAGTTACACTCCCTAATAACCTTGATAAGGTTCCACAAGATGCTATGTCAACACTACACTGAGTTCAACTCTCGTGAACAAAGTGGAGAAAAAATTCCAAGGTTTAACATCAAAAGGGATGAATATGATATGGTTTAACTTCATGGAGGATGAATATGATAAGGTTTAATTTCACGGGGGATGAATATGATAACGTTTTAAAAGCCTCAAGGGATGTTGTAATAACAACACCACAAAAGATAACAATCAAAGGGACTTTGCTTAATACATGAAGGTCACACCTTAGGGAACATCACACATGATATCACCAACAAAAAAGGATTAGTCAAGGGAAGAGAAATTCATGCCTTAGAGAATACTAGATATAGCATTACTACAAAGGGGAATGACATATGCCAAGAAAGGTCACACTCTTATGGGATATCAAGTCCAATATCACCAAAAAGGAGACACATCACATGGACTAATAAGGCCACACTTTGGTTGACAAGGTCACACTTCTTAGGAGATATATGCTATCATCACTAAGAAGGGACCATTTCTTATGTAACAATGTGTAGGGGATTATATGCCCCCCCTTTAAAAGGTTAGTGTACTTTCTAAACTAATGTTTTAAGGAGATACAAAGGGATTCCTTGCTAGAAGGGATACTCCTAAGAGATGGCTAACTAACCCTTTTCCCACCAAGTGTAGGGACAAGGGTGAGCTTGATATGGAACACCTTTCAAGATAAAATATGATTGGATAAAGCCTAGTTTATACTCTCATGAATGGTAGTGAATATTGATAGGGTTCAGACATATTTGAGCAACAGACATTAACAATTATATGCAGATTGAATAACCCAGAAATACAAATGAAGAATAACACAAAAAGATCAACACAAAAAAATAATGTGGTTCACCTAATATGGGCTATATCCACAGAAACTCAGCCACCCAATGATTTTATTATCTAGTGCAAAATAGATTACAATCTCACGAATAAAATCCCACAACATACATCCCAACCGCTTATAACAAGATTTTTGAAGCTTCTAGAATTAGGGTTTTACAAAGTCATTTTTTTCACTTGATGTGTTAGTAGGAAAAACTTGACGTGTTAATGAAGAACCTCGACGAGGATATGTTATAGGTGTACAGTATTTGCATGAACAACCATCACATATCAAAAAATATGGCATGATACTACAACTACCACATGGAAAGGAGCATAACAAATGAATGCTAATCTATGACATGTTCAAATTGATCCCTGTAGGGATTAAATTCCTACAATATCTTTTTTAAAGCACAACATTCATTAGTAAGATATCCAATTGTTCTATGATATGCACAATAAGACATGTTTGTACTCTTTCCTTTCTTATCTTCTCGTTCACATATAGGTAGTAATGTGATAAGTCCTAGATCGAGAAGTTTTTGTAAGGCCCATTCAGTCTTTGTTATAGTATGCAAAAATGGTAGTTTCTTAAGTTTATAAGGCTTCTGTTTCTTGCATAGTTGACCAACTATTTGGTGTGAAGGTGGAGGATCTTGATAACCTAATCACTTAGTATCTTTTGACAGTGTTTTCTCCAATAGGGAATGGACTTCATGCTCATTCTTAATGTCAGATCCTTGCTTATTGAAGATTTTAAAGCCCTTTCCATAATTTTGTTCCAAGTCAACAGGTGTGTTTGTAACCTTATGCTCATATGATGAAAGGCTAGTTGATGTACTTTCCTTGTGATTGTTATGGATAGGTTTCTCCATGCATGTTGTTTAAGGTATGCCTTGTGGTTTAGTTTTAGGATGTAACAAAGTGATTGCTTCAAGTGGGGGTATGGGAGGATGTTGTTGGTATGAGGTTGTAGTATTTTGCATTGAGGGATAAAAGGTTGCATTATTTTCAAGGTTATACAAAGATTTTTGTATAAAATCATGCATGATTTCTTCTTCTTGACCTATGACATCAAGAAGTCTTGTAATAGGAGAAGGTGTATCATGGATTCCATTATCATAAGTATTATCCTCACCAAACACACAACTTGAAACATCAACTAAATATTTCAAGTAAATCCAATTTTACCAAAACACATATTCATGATGAAATTTTGTAATAAGGTTCAAACTGTTAAATAGAAGATGAATGGAACTCAGATAACAACCTCGAATAGAGTTTTCTTGAGAGTATTCTATTGCAAAAGGCCGACTGATGTTTAAATAACAAGATAGAGTCACCCAAGGGTGTCTGGATCCTGGTCTGAGGTTTTGGAAATTTAAATTTTGACTATGTATCATACTGTTCAAGAATGTTGATTCTACTTGTGCAAAAATTTGAAACAATAAATAATTTTCTAGAATTTTCTTAATGTATCCTAATTTGATGCAAAATGTAAGTATGTAATGATGTTAAATTTTTTTGAATAAATTTGAATACAAATTTCAGATATGAAATGTAATAATTGGCTAATTGTAAGATGCAAAGACTTGGAAATGATGATTTTTGAATACAAATTTTGACCTTAAAAAATGCACTTTATTTCACCAAATGAACTACATGCAAAAAGATTTAGAATATGTAGTTATGAATTCCAAATTGAGATCTGCAAGTACAGACAAAATGAGTAGACAAAGATAGACAAGTAAGAAAAAGATTGCTAATGCACCTGTATAAGGACAGGGTTTCCCAAGGGTGTCTAGGTCCTTGTTCAAGGTTTTGAAAACTAAAAAATTGACTGTCCAAGTTGTTTAGGGTTGTTGTTCCTATCTTCAAATAGGTTTGACAATGACTGATTTTCTAGATTTTTTCAATGTAATGTAAATGCAAATCTATGACAATTTTGGAACAAAATGACACTTTTTTTAATACAATTTTGGAATAAAAATCTGATCTAAATGACTAAAACACACCCTAATGCAAGATATGATGCAATATGGATGCAATATTTTTGGATTTTTATGACTTTTATGATGCAAATATGAAACCCTAAATAGAAGTGCAAGACAAAATGGTGCAAAACCTAGATCTAGGGTTTGAAAGACTACCAAATCAAAAAGTTATGATGTCAAATGTCGGGTTCACAAAAATGAAACATAGAAAAATTGAGCCCTATGTTTAATGTCTAAACCTAGGGTTTCTTTGGGTCCTTCTTACAAGTTGCATTAGAAGGTGGATCAACAATCTGATGTAGTTTGATTATCTACAATAAAGGTGAGCCAATCAAACTTGGATCCACTTTCTTGTGGTCTTCAAGATGGATGGGGAATGATTTAGAATGATTAACCTAATTGAGCTATATGACCTAATGTGATAAATGCAATATTCTAGTAATACATAGATTGAAACTGTAAATTCTAGGTGGATTTGAGAAGTCCCAAATGATGTGTACTTGTCACCAAAAGTTGGATCTGGCATGTAGAGGACATAGTTGCCTAGGGGAATATGGGTCCCTAATAGGAGGTCTTGAAACTAAGTCTGCAATCCTCTAATGTTGGATCTATCCTTATGTTTCTTGGTTGTAGATTTTGTCAGAATGGCATCAATAAATTGTAGGCGAGTTTTTGTGGTTTGACAAGGTTGGTGACAACAAATGCAATAATAGAGAATTTTCCTCCAATCTTCCTTCAATCTTCTTCAAAGTTACAACTTACACATTCATAAAGAGATGAAATGTTTGGCCATTTTAGGGGCTTGTCCTAGTCAAACCTCGTGTAAGTGTTTCCACTTCCATAATGGCAATGACAATGATAGGAATGATAATTGAAAGAACTGAATGATGAGTAAACAAATTTTGCAACTCACCACCCTTCAATGGCTTCCTCTAAGGATTGAAGTCATACAAATAACCTTAAGGATCTTGGATCTTGCTTGATAGAATTTATTGAATGCTTGGATTCTTGAAGACCTAAAACAATATTAACCTTCAAAAAACAATAACATGAACACACATAGAATTTGACATGATGTTGGATCTTGAATTACTTTAATAAAGCTCTAAAATGCTACTCTTGACATGCTCTTGAAAATAGTATTTTTTTATGAATGCTTGCTATATTTGTGTTCTTTTTCAAATGATAAAATAACTAGATATTTATAGGCAATTGTATATCAGAGAGGGCTCTTTGTTAAAAGGTAGGTCACACGAGGTGAATATAATATTAGGAATTAAATTCATGTGATCTAAAGGAGGAATATGAGTAAATGAAACTGCGTTCACATACTTAGATGAAGTCAAATCAAAAGAAGAAGAAGGGGTGACAAGGTGTACAGAATGAGATGGGAAGGGATTTGTGTAAATTTGTAGCTGGATGTTGGGCTTCACTACATATTTATTTGAGTTCTATTTTTACCATTGATCCAGATTATATTGTTATTGATGTGGCCTTGTATCACGTGGCATAGACACACATATCTCTCAGTATCATGACCTAGGACCCGATGATATTGACAAAACTTATGTGCATTGTACAACTGAGGATACTAAAGAAGTCTAATCTCTAAGAGAGTTATTCCATATTTTAATAGCTTTTGTGGTACATTAGTATAAGATTTAGATAGGTTAGTGAATATTTTGTTTCAACCTACAAAAAATTTATCAGTGGGAACTAGCACCATGTTTTCCATTGCCTTGTTCTTTCTTGACTCACTAGAAATTGACATAGTTGATTGGCCATCCTAATGGGAGGAAGAGGAGGAACCCCCATACTATGCAACCATTTTCTAGTACTCACATAGAGCAAAACACAAATGGATGAAGGACAAATATTTCATCAGAAGAAACTTGTCTTGTAGTGTCGGCTACAAGTTTCTGATGAACACTTTTTGCACATTGAAAGTAGGTAGGGGATATGAGATTTGAGAGAAGAGGGATTGATAACGATCTATAAAATCAGTTACCTTCTCATGAGACCCCTGCTTCCATCGGACGAGATCGGTAAATGCAACCTTCGACTTGATGTTGGCCTATAACTAATGGAGAAATTGATTTACAAGATGATCAAAGGAGAAGACAATTATCAAACAAAGAGCAATACCACTCCAAGGCAACATCCTTAAGAGAATGCATGAATAGTTTTGCTAGAAGTGCATCATGATAAAATAAATCCATACACATGGCGTTAAAGGATGAGACATAAGTCTGTGGTTCCCTTCGCCACTGTACTTCTTGAACTTAGGAATTTCCATCCCTTACATGATGGGAGTGTTTAGAAAAATAAAAGACAAAGGACTACAATGGTAATAGGGTTGAAACATAGGATGAGAAGATGACCTAGCAAGTTCGCCAGCTGAGATTGCATCTACCCCATGTTCTGTAAGAGATCATTTAGGATGTGGTCTATGGATGAAGTATGACTAGAAGAACAACTTGCAGAAGTATCGACACCAATGCTAGTAGAGGGACCAATGTCAGGGCCCAAACTAGCACCAACACCAGCACTGACACTAGAGGTGGAGACATTTTGAGTTCTAAATGTAAAAACTTGAAAACCTAAAGGAAATCAATTCACCTTGACCATGGTAATCTCCTCAGATGTAAAGGTGGTAGTGGTATTGATGGAGGCACCCATGTCAGTCATGCAGACAAACACTCCTAGTATCAGTATATTCAATTGTTGACTAGCGATCTTCGATTGAACATATTGGGTATTATCCAAGACCAAGGTGTAAGATGGGACATGGGTTTCCACAATATTTGTTAGACCACTAAGCAACTCTAAGCCTTTTCAATCTTTAATTAATAATTTCTTTAAACAATTGACAAGAGGAGCAACTTGAGCATAAGAATCTTCTCTCACTAGGAACCCTACAAGCTCTTTGAGCCTCAATTCCAAAGAGTGAATTTTCTCTATAGGAACCCTAAGAGTAGCTTCCTCCTCTAAGGAAGTGGAATAGTGATGCAGGAGCATCCAGTAGTGTAAGGGAAATCTTGCATCACCCAAAAATATTGTATTTTCATTTGTTTACAGTTTCCTTAGTTGTTTTGGGGCCCATGGTGACTCATGCAGTCTTTGGGATAGTTAGAAGTTTGAAACAACCAAAAATAGCCACCTACTATTTTTAGTAAGTCGGCTTATTCGGGTTCCTATGGACATGAAAATTGACCCCAAGTAGTAAAATTGGAAAAAACAGATTTTTGGTGAAAGAATCATCTCAAAATCCTAGTTTGGAAGATATTAAATTTTTATCATGAGAATTTCTCCAATGAAGTTTAAAACTAAAAATTGAGGCCCTTCGAAGCCCCGAAGTAGGGTGCAAAATCTTTTGATCTTTTAGATCTAGTGAAAGATAATTGTAGATCTCTTCACAAGTTTTCCAATGATATATTACAATTAAAAATTTGATGATCAGATTGAAAGATATGACCCGAGAAGTTGTATATATATAAACATTAAAAATTAAAAAAATATTCGAGAGTGGGAAATAGACGGTGGAATTTTTGGTGCCAAAATGGGGTTACAACTTTCAAAATATTCTAAGGCGGTTGCACTTCTTGGATAAAGAGGGAGAACATGGGTTACAAAAGGGGGCTCTGGTAGTGCTGATCGTGGTTTTTGGCTTGCATATTTCTGTAATGAGAAGGCCCATGTGGTTGTAGTATGTTATTTTTTGAGTATTATAATTTCACTTCATCAAGATAATAGAAAGCAAGTATTTCTTTCTGCATTTTTTTCTCTCTTGTTTAGTTATGTGTGTATGGCTTTGTAATGGGAGTACCCTCATCAAATAGTTTGAGAGAGAGGTTGGATGGGTATGGGTTATGACTTCATTGCAAGGCGAGGAGAATCCAGTTAGATGTCATGCAGAGTACTCCTCGAAATCTGGACCCAAATGGGGAGGACTAAACCATCTAGACCCCATATCAATGTTTTGAAAGCTTCTCATTGCTACATGTCCAAAGGTATTAGATTGGGTTGTGAAGGTCATGAAAGCATCACAATACGCTATCTATGACGCGTACTAACACAAGAGAAGAAAATTTTTGACACAAAGATGAGAGGAAAGAAAGTTCACGTTAGGTTCACCAAAATGTAGAGGAGGAGATTCACTACTCATGAGTTTGTAGGATAGGGAAGAGTCTACAGGGAGCGAATTGTCCTCAACTACCTCAAAGACATAAGCTCAAGTTGCAAAAGATGGTTAAGAGATTTTATGCAATGTTTTTGGTATTTTATGATTGTTTATGAAAAAGATCTTCATGAACCAAGTGAATAGGCCTCAGAGGTCTCGAGAGGTAGAAAAACTAGCTCTCAGCCAAAGGGTGAGAGCATGGACCAAGGAAAATAGTGTGGCACACTAGCATCTCAGTGGGGCACTGGAATCTCATATAGACCAAAGATAGAGCTAGTCACCAGAAACTCTTAGGGCTTACTAACTACTCAAAAAATTAAGTCTAATAATTTTGGCTAATCTAATAGAGTGAAAAAAAGAAAGATAGAAGCACAACAAGAAGAATACTAAATGAACAAGTGAATAAACTATTTAACGAAATGATAAGGAGTGGAAGAAAAGGGATAAACTCATGGGTCCAGTCTAGCTATGAAGCCTCCCACAAAGCTCCTCACAAACAACCTACACGCATAGAAACAAACGAAGTGTTGGGGTTGTTTCGGGGCTTGCCTTGGTCAAACCCCCGTTTTGGTGTTTCCACCTCCACAGATATCCAAAGAGACAACAAGATAGAAAGATAGACAATGGAATGAGAAGACAAAGAAATAGAACATGCAAGATATTAATATGCTAGTATATTAAGATAGACAATGGAATGACAAGAAAGATGTGTTACACTTGGGAAGTCATTATAGTATATAAAATTTAGCTAAGATGACTACTACTATTCCATCATGTTGGATGAACACTTTTATTCTAATTTATAATAGGAATATGCACCCAACTAATAAAAATTAATACCTAATACATATCAAAATTAGGGTTTCTAACATCCTCCATCTTAAAATTTTGTAACTCAAAGTGATATTGAACTTCTCAATTTCCATTCTAGATGTGATAGCCATTTATGTATACTTAAAAAATTCACCTATATAGAAGAACTCCACTAAAATAATGATTAATAGAGATCCAAAATTCTCTTTCCTCCCTCAAATAAAAATAAGCTACTCTAGCTTTGATACAAAATGAATAGAAATAAACCTATCCTAGAGTAATTTAGAAGGTTACAAAATACACAATAATTTCAATAAACTAATAACATAAAGCATAAAATTTATATTAGGAAACTCATTTGGGGAAAAAATCAACAACAATAGCAATACTTTGATTATATTATCTTAAAAAAATTACAATCCAATAAGAATATTGTCATGTTATCATGTGAGGATTTGTAATGAAATAACTTGCAAAATAGAAGAAGATAATATGAAATATGCTAAAAAATACTTGATAATAATATATCACTTTGAGGAGCAATCTCCTAATCCACTTTGAGGGGGATACCTCCAATAGTCTTCAATAAGAACATAATACTTAACAGGATGATAATAACTACCCATTAGCTCCTATATATACCTAATTGTGGCTTGACTACCACTTAGACCAACTTAGATACTTAATTATAACCCCTAGGATGGCCTAAATACCTATATATTATTATGATAATGATTATGCAAATTATTTGAGAGTTATGGTGGCACAAACTGACTACTCATAACCCTATACACATTATAGGGTTAGAGGCATAACATGATCTTCAAACCAATGTAGAGAAAAGCTAATAACATGTGTATGTCATCCAAACCATAATCCACTCCATCCTAAGCATCTAATACATTGGAAAGAAGTAACTAGGAAACCACAAATGCTTTCCCAAAACCATGGGATCAAAACTATGAGCCAAATCCATGGTCAAAATGGTCCAATTGGACCCATCTACCCAAATTCAATGAATGCACCTTCGAGAATAAAATATAACTCATAATGGTCTTTAATCCTTATAACCAATGGGTCAAATGGTTAACCCAAGTACTCTACATAAGTTGGGTCATTAATTGGTCTTACAAAATTCTTGTATGGAACTATATTTTTAGAGATGATTTGACTACTCTACTTGTAACTCTTGATTTAAATTCTCTCAAACAATTATCATAACATATTCCAAGTGGAAAGACATGTCATGTGAGGAATCTCTCAAGGGTTGCACCCCATTCCATGAGGATCCCTAAGTACAACATTATAAATATTAAATATTTTAGGGATTATAAGATGCACAACCCACCTAGTAAAAACACATGCATTATTAAAATGCATGGCCCCAATTCAAGCTCTTATCCTTAGCTTAGAAAAAAATCTTGTGGTGGTTTAATAATGCTTGAAAAAAAATTGAGGGTTGTAAGCCAATTTCAATGGCCTTAATTTGAAATTCGGCTTACTTGATGCAAAGGGATTTGAAAACTCTTTTAAGGCTCTATTTGTAACTCATAATCGATGGATGAGAGCACATATTTGAGCATCTTTGGCATGATGGATCTATGCAATATTAAGCATATTCTTGAGTTGATCAACTAAGGACTACAAATGATAATACAATGATTATTTTCCATTTCATTGGGAACTTGCATAAACTCCTCAACTTTATCACCTCCCTTGTAAACTCTAGCCACTTGCTTGCCAAACTACTCCAAAAAGGTGGTAGTTAGAGCAATCACAATGTTCCATTACTCAATCGAGTTGGATGCCATCAAAGGACATGGCTTTAGGTTTCAAATGCAAGAGACATAGTGGATAGTTCTTTTGTGCAAAATGAATGACATATTCAAAATAATTAATTTCAAAAAGATTTTTAAAGGAAGGTTGTCCCATGAGACATTAAAAATGATGGGACTGTGATTAGAGAGAACACTCTCAAGATGAATAGTCTCGATCTATCGTTATGATCAAGAAGGTGAAAGACACGTTGCTTCGAAATCATGATGCAATCAAGACATTTGAGCACTTTGTTCTAACCAACCTAGAGGTTAGACCATGCAAACAATGAGTCCTATGTGGTGTGTTGCAAGTAAAACTATGGGTCTAGCAAACCTAATAATTTTCAAAATAGAACTATGCTTCACTCTCTCCAACACATCAACATATAAACAACATACCTTCTTTATCCTTAATCAACTCCACAATATTAAAATCACCGCAAAATAACCCAATTAAAAAAGAAACAAATTATCAACAAGTTAATACCTTAACACCATTCTCATTCTCTTCAACGCATAAACTTTAATATCAACCATACAACCATTAATATAAAAAATAATCCACATAACATGATGGTTGAAAAAAGAGACAAATTATCAACAAACTAATACCTTAACACCAATCTCATTCTCTCCGACGCACAAACTTTACTATCAACCAAACGACCATCAATAACAAAAATAATCCACATAACATGATGGTTGAGTTTTACCCATCTTCATGCAAGGTGGTGAACTAAGTAGTGTGAGGCCAAATCATCTTAAAGACGTACTTGTAACAAGAAACCCAGAGACCTTTAACCTCTTGTAAACAAATGATATAGAAAAGGCCAAAATAATGGACAAGCAGCTTACGGCAAACTTTTGTAAAGCCTTGTACATCCCAAGAAAGAGCATTCATGACTCTGGATCTATTTGGTCTCTGGTCAGCCCACAACAAACAAACCCAAAAAAATTATTTTTACTTGTAAATAAATTACCAATTCAAATTTGGCAAAAATGCATTTAATGCAGGTCACATGGAGTAAATTATGAAAAGATACTAGACAACGTATAAACAGATTCACCCTTACATGTGATGTGCATTAAATGGCACAGTAAATCAAACAGGTAATCAGTAGTCTTGAAGAAAGGGAAGATGCTACTGACTATGAGGATGACTCGCAGAACTACGAAATTAACCAGACCAGTGAGCTTTGAAGTTGATGCAAAAGTGGGTCAGAGAAAAGCGAAAAAAAGAAAGAAAAAATAAGTATATGAAGGGGGGTTAAAGGGGCGTGTTAAACTTAAAAAGGACGAGATTCACCTACATCGGCAGAGCCCATGCAAGTCAATGGTTGGGCAGTTCTTGCTGGTTTTTGACTTTTTCTGTTTCTATCTAGAAGCTCACGGCTGCAATTTAGATAGACCCTCTGCTAGATTTGATTTTGAGTTGTACTCTTCACGGATCTTTGCACCATTTCCGCTTCCTTTATCTTCCCCCTTTGTCGCTGTCAAATTTGGTGAGGAGTTCAGAGGTGCAGTCCCCATATATATGAAGCCCCCCTCAGCTTAATTCCCTCGCTACGTCCTCTTCCTTAGATGGGAAATTGTTGGGGCGCTCGTGTCAAGGCTGAAAACTTCTTTACTGCTACTGGTAAGCTCCATGGCCCCTTCCATTAAAACCCAATTTGAATTCTACAGTACCCATGACATGTTTTTGAACTAAAAAGGCCTGTTTGACGTAGTTGTTGCAGAAATCAAAGACAAAAATGATCTCTTTTAAAATTTTCTTCAATTTTTCCTTGGATGAATGTCTACAATGAGGCCCATAAGTCATTAAGGGAATATGATTAGAATTCTGCAATACCATCCATGTTTTTGAAGATATTTTTCTTTTCTTAGATGAAGGTAATCAACAACGAGGACATTTTTTCAGAAGTAGATTGAATCATGTAGTACCATGCCACGAGTTTGAAATTTTTTGTATGATATCTATATGGGTAGGCAATGAACCCAGAACCCATTTTACAGAAATGAAAATTGAATTCTACGGTACCCATGTTCTTTTTCTTGCATATATGCAGACCGTAAGGCCCCTGCTTGTAATAAGCAATATCTTTTTTGCTAATATCAAACTGGATTTGTCTCTGGTTGCCAGCGGATTTTTAGCGCCTTATAGATCTTTCTATCTGTCAAGTTTTTGTGAATTTCTGAGCTATATGTTGACCAGGTCCTTGGTTTGCTTACAGAATGCCTAGCCCCAATTCTTGTGATGTTAATGATGTTTTAAACATTGGCAATATGAATAACGATGAATCTCTTCAAATTTTGTAGGTTTCGTATACATATATACAAACTTGAAACCTTTTCAACCGCGTTTTCTGTTGTGTTGCCGCTTGCCATTACATTTTTTTTGTCTCATATTCTGCCATTACTGAATACTGATAGCATTCTTTTTGGTTTATTAGGAAGGATAACTAAAAAGCTTTTCGTATGCATTAGATAAATGTAGGCAACGAGGCCCCTGTGGTTCATTTCACAGAAGAAACAAGAAAAATTGTAAAAAAAAAATAAAAAAATGTAGTCATGCTGTACCCTTGTCCTGTTTTTGATGATTTTGGTGTTAGATATAAGGCCTTTCAAAAGATTGCTTCTGGTACATTCAAGTTAAATTAAGCAGTATTCTGAATATGGTGGTTTTGTTTAGTAGGAACCTTGAAACCTTTTATGGCGCTCGTTTAAATAAGACGTTTATGCATTGTTATTGCTATTTTTATTATGGTGGTGGTGTTTGTGATTGTTTTCTAGATTGTTGTTTGATGATATGTTCTTCTTGTTGTACAGCCAAATCAAAGACTGCTACTAAGAATGGGGCATGCCATGTAAACTGCAATCCCTCCTCAAGCATTAGCAATGACGGCCCCCCCTCTCCAATCACTGAGGGGGAGATTCTTCAGAAATCTAATTTGAAGAGTTTCAGCTTCATAGAGCTCAAGAATGCCACCAGAAATTTTAGACCTGACAGTGTCTTGGGTGAGGGGGGTTTTGGCTGTGTTTTTAAGGGATGGATTGATGAACATGAATTCGTTGCAACAAAGCCAGGAATGGGCCTGGTTATTGCTGTAAAGAAGTTGAACCAAGAAGGTCTGCAAGGGCATAAGGAATGGCTGGTAAGTATTTTGTTTTCCTATATTGTGTGTGGGCATTTTTTAATTTTTTTTTTTTTAAAGACAATAAAAACTAGAATGATTGATCGCTATATTATGCTGGTTTTCTCAGATACTTTTCACCATTTTATTACTCTTATTTCTTTCATCCAGTCTTACTCTTTTGACATTTTGCCAAGGCTACTTTATATCTTTGGATTGACTGGTCAGTATAAAGGATTTGGAGTAGTTTGTGACCTGCTTTATTTGATGTGTTTATAGGCTGAGGTGAATTACCTGAGCCGGCTTCATCATCCAAATCTTGTGAAGCTGATTGGATATTGTGTGGAGGATGATCACCGCCTCTTGGTGTATGAGTTCATGCCTAAAGGGAGCTTGGAGAATCATCTGTTTAGACGTATGTGAAAAAATTCTTTTCTCTGAACTTTTCTGTTTATTGGTTCTTTAAAAATCTAAAATAAGAAACTGTTCTTTAAAAATCATTGTGGATCTTTGTCTGTGCTTCAATAATCTATAACTATTAATAAAGGGTTTGAAGTTATATAGCTTACCAAGCTATTCTGGCCTCTGCTTATCGAGAGTCGTTAACCTTGATTTTTGTGTCATGTATTTTAGATATACATGCAGCATCTCTTGAAAATTAAGATGGTACTTAATATCACTGGCATTGGCACTTCAAGCACAAGGTATACACATTGTTTAACCTTGCAGTCTGGTATTTAAGGCCTGGAATTTGACCTTATAAATCAGAACTACTTTAAATGGTGTGCTTGGAGAACTTAGGCAGTGCAACACCACCCATTTTCAGTTCTATCCACCATATGGGGACCGACACTCAAGGCAGAGAGAATATGCAGTGATGGGGAACCTTGTTTTTATCCTCCAGTTCCATGAAACCATAAGACTTAATATATAAAAATAAGTGACAAACAAGTCATTGCCTTTTGTAGTTTGGTAAAGATGCAGCATTAAACTGATCAGCTTTTGTAGGACTTGTGTCTAGCTAGTGCTATATTGTTATTGATTCATTCAATTGCTTGACTTTCAATGATTTTTTTATATCATATGCAGGAAGCTCTCACTTTCAACCTCTTTCTTGGCTTCTACGAATCAAAATAGCTGCTGGGGCTGCCAAAGGGCTTGCTTTTCTACATCGTGCAGAAAGTCAAGTTATATATAGAGATTTCAAGGCATCAAATGTTCTTCTTGATTCAGTATGTCAACAAACAGCCCTTCTTATGGCATTATCTATCTCTTAGCAAGATTACTAAACTGTTTCTTTCAGTTGGTCTGTCTTCTATTAGCCTTGGTTGTATTTTCTGTACCTGATCTCGTAACTTTGGTTGTTTTCAAAGAATTATAACGCAAAGCTCTCAGATTTCGGACTAGCCAAGGATGGCCCAAAAGGGGATAAAACACATGTATCTACAAGGGTCATGGGAACTTATGGCTATGCTGCTCCAGAATATCTAGCTACAGGTTTTTCTCATCTAATTGCTATAGTGTGTAGTTAATTTGACCTTAAAAAGGATTGTTGTGGCCTTTTGAGTATTCTGTCGACGCAGTCTACTTCATTTTTTCTGTGAAGTTTAACTGCTGCTTGATAAATGTGTGGATTCTTTTCACCAGGCCATTTGACAACAAGGAGTGACGTTTACAGCTTTGGAGTTGTCCTGCTGGAACTCCTCTCTGGCCGCCGCATTATAGACAAGAACCGACCTATTGGCGAACAAAATCTGGTGGAATGGGCAAAACCTTTTATGAATGATAAACGCAAAGTATATCAGATCATGGACACCAGACTGAATGGTCAATACTCAATCAAAGGAGCCCATACTGCATCCACACT
This sequence comes from Sequoia sempervirens, assembly GCA_007258455.2. Classification (NCBI taxonomy): domain Eukaryota; kingdom Viridiplantae; phylum Streptophyta; class Pinopsida; order Cupressales; family Cupressaceae; genus Sequoia; species Sequoia sempervirens. Next base: position 25,372 of record VDFB02332327.1, read on the forward strand.
TGCTCTCAAATGCCTTAATCCAGAGCCAAAGTGCAGGCCTCATATGAAAGAAGTAGTTGAAACACTAGAGCAGTTGGAGAAAAACAAAGATATGGCCAAGTTTTCTCGACCCAACCAATTGCAGAAGGTTCAGCCAACTAATCTCAACACTCGGAACATAAGCCATCCGTCCCATGGTAATCCAAGACCAGGTGACTATACACTCTACCCACCTCAAAAATCTCCCCATTTGAGGTAAATCTGAATTACAACATTGACACACTCACATCTCAGACAGTGGTGAATTGTTGGGCATGTAATTTAGCTAGAAGGGGCTTGTGTCTCTCAACGTTATGGATTGAGGGGATTGATTCCTTTGCACAGGAGAGAGGATGGGGTGTTATACTACTGATCTTTTTGAATTTACAGAAGGGCTTTTGATGCTTCTTGTAACCCTTTTTCATGTCTGTTAAAGTACAATTGTTTTCATGAAAAGTTCAGTCCTTGTACAAGGTTATGTTAATAATCAATTACATTTGCTGGGAATTTCTCAGTCAGGCTGTTGATCAAAGGCTTTGCTTGGTATGAATAGATGGTTTGCATTCACAACAGTGAATATGCTTAAGAGTAGTAGGTGTGACATAAATTTGAACTATGACTATGCTAAACGAACCATAATTTCAGATTGGCAAGATGATTAAACTTTGAATATGGAGTGGAAATTACGGTTTCATGGTGGAAACATAATAAAGACTTTCATTGACAAAAAGGCTCCTAAAGTTCTTCCTTGTGTTAAAATTTTTCCCACCCCGTATCACCCCACTAAGATAAAATGACATGCACTCTTTGAATCTTTAGTGAGAGGGCTAGTAAGATGGAAGGTGTATAATGTTTTAAGATGGAGATGCCCATAAATTTATTGATGATGATAACATTTAAATCTTTAAGCTTACATTATTTTCTAGAATTTATTAAAATTAATATTTAGATCCTATTAAAACATGCTAATTAATTTATAGTACAATGTTCATTTTACTTGGTTGTGCATGTATCATTGCTCTATATGCAACTCAAATAATACTTTGTATTTTCCAACAATTATTCAATAATTTACTATAAACTTGAAATGTTGAAAAGGAGGTGGTGGTCATTGAATTTATCTCATCAAAATTATGGTAACCTATAATAAATAATGCAATCACAAGCCAATCAACTAATTGTGAAATGTGATTTAAAGTGAAAAACGAAAACTATGAAAATAGATGCTTCTAATACATATACTCTTGGCTAAATTAACTAATTAAGTAAATTGTCCTAGATTTACGAGCTTAGATATATTATGTTATAGAAATATGTTTATAAATATATTTACAGAAATTATTCTAATTTCGACAAGTGAAAAAAATGGAGTGACATCTATTAGAAGTTAAATTGGAGTTCCATTGTAAAATCATGGTGCAATGAAAGGAATGATCTTGAAAGTAGCAAATTCAGAAATGGGTTTGGTAGAAATGTTGTGTTGGATCAATGGCACAAAAAGAAAGGAACTTGCAACAGGTTTTGAACAAGGTAAGCAAGAATACAATGCTCCTCCACCACCTATCCAGGAAATATCTAATGGCATGCTTGAATACTTTGCATTTGGATCTTGGAAGACAACAATTTTATAGAGGTCAATGTTGACAATCACACTCGCTCAAGCTCCCATGAAAGTGGTAGGACATAGAAGTTATGTGAAAGTTGTTCATGAGGACTAGGCTCGACTGACACCTAAGGCTCAAATATCTGGTCCACATCCTCTTAATGGGAGAAATAGAAGCATGTCAAGGTTCAAAGGCATTCATGAGGAAGTTTGGTCAAATTTTTGTAATCTTGGCTACCTTAGAAGGCAAGATGAAAGATCGGGACATGTTGGACACAAAGGTGTCAAATCAAGCCCTCCCCCCACCAAAAAGAATATTACTAAGACAAACTTCGAACATATAAAACTATATCACAAACCCCCCTTAATCTTTAGAGTGGCAGTTGGTGGCTTTAGCAAACAAAGCCATGATTGGTAAATTCTCTAGCACCTAGCCTACTAGGGAAAATATTGAAAAAGGGATTCTCTCCTAGGTATCCTCAATCTAGG